>CAUYON010185607.1:0-46733 GCA_963573935.1 Arctocebus calabarensis
GTGGCAGGTGCCTATAGTCCCAGCTACTTGGGAGGTGGAGGCAGGAGACTCGCTTGAGCCCAGGAATTGGAGGTTGCTGTGAGCTGTGATGCCACAGCACTCTATCCAGGGTGACAGCTTGAGGCTCTGTCTCAAAAAAAATAAATAAATAATAAAAAATAATAAAATAAAAAAAAGAATATTTAATGGGAACCCTTCCCTTCTTAGAATGAGCGCAGCATAGGGAGAGAAAGTGACGGCCTTCTAACTGGGAGCTGCCAGGCTAGCAAGGAAACTAACTGGGCCTTTTCCTTCTCTACATTCTGCCAAGTTGAATGTGGAAAATGTCTAACAGAATGAGCTTCCTCCGGAAGACCTATTACACCTGCTGAGGGCGTCCCTGACGCCCTGCCCCACCCCTACCCCCCATTGACACCGAGAGCGGAGGCGGAGTCAGGACAGAACGGCAGAGAGCCAAGTGCGTTCCCAGGGTCTGGCCTCCCAGGGCGGGACCCAGGAGCGGAGCCGGCGCTGCCAGCTGCGGGTTAATGCCCATCCTGGGTTTAGTTGTAGACTCTTCCATTTAAATCACACTCTAGAAAAGGAACGCTAAGTTTCCTTCCATAAAATCCTTTCCGTGTGTACCTAACTCTAGCTCCTTATTCTTATACCATGTGGTGCCGTACCATTTTCAGTTAAGTGTACAGTCACATCACTGTCTCTGATTCTAGGCTGACTGAGGGGGCGTCTGTCTGGGTGGGAAGACCGCCGAGGTCAGCGTCTGCAGGGTTCTCAGGTGAGGGTCTCCCATAGACCCTGCGATAACAACTGAGTAACTTATAAACGACAGAAATGTATCTCTCACCATCCTAGAAGCCGAGAAATCCAAGAAGAAGATGCTGGGAAGGGCTATCTTCTAATTCACAGATGGCGTCTTCAGGTGATAAAAAAAAAAAAAAGAGTCCCTGGCACATAGTGACCACTCGGTAAATGTTCAGTTGTTGGTGTGATTACTGTTGTTGTTATTCTTATGAACTAAGACAGCTTGGCAGTAAAACCCAGACTTAACAATAAAATATATTTGTGAGGACAAATGTGGATTTTAAAATATAAGGAAAGTTTCATTTTCTTTTCAGTCTAAACATTAGTAAGTTTCTCGAGAGAGTGGACATACAAAATTAGCATTGGCTCATATTCAGTCCTCCACAAAGAATAGTTTTTGATACACTTGCCCTCTGATGTAAAAGCTCACTTAAATTCAAAGGAATGTAGTCACTTCTTTGATTCCAGGTCACATCACGAAGCCATCCTCTGAGAATTGCCATTGCTTAGATTTGGAGATGAATAGACTTCTTTCTCAATGCCTCTTGGTACATGTTTCTAATCTGTTTTCTATAGTGATCTCTTTGAGATCAAACCATCTTAAATCAAAGCTTTAATTGTTTGATCTTATAGAATGGGCTGTAATTATTTAAGAATCACAGGCTTCTTTTGTACTCAGCATCTGGTTCAAATTTTCAGAAAAGTTACTCATGAGTACAAAAGGACAATACAAACATCAAATATAACAATACATTTGGCTCAGACATAACTTTGATTTTCAATCTCTAATAGTTTAATCTGTACAGAGCATAGCAGTGGTATTTTTGTTTTCAAAAAAATTATGCAATATGAGATCTAGAGAATTGGCTTAAATTATGAATACCATAATAGCAAAATTATCATTTACAAATGGGAACCACCAATCGAAACCTTTATCATTTTTCGTCAGGTATTTTAGTCGGATGTTGGGTAAGAAATCTTTCACTATAGTACTCGATTTGTTTTTAATGCATCACAATCCACAATAAAGATTCTTCCTGGACCTATTCTCCAAGGTTCTTTACATTATGTATTTATTTATTGCTTTTTTCCCTATGGATTCAGTATTTCCTTCTTTTCTCTTACTCAATTCTTTATCCCATTCTTTGTTGAGCATGAGTGTGTTTGTGTGCAAAATATCTCCTTCAACCCTGCCTTCTTTTTTTATTTTCTATGAAATCATTTTTTCATTATCCTTTCAAAAACGTTCCATTCTTTCAATCCCTCTTCATTTAAAATCTAAATCTTGACTTAGATATTTCTTTTCCCTGTAGAACAGTGAACGTGACTTTTCTCAGTGGACCAGTAAGTCCCTGCACACAGCACTATGATTTTTAGGTATTAGTTTATTTTTAGGCAGCTCTTATTCCATTTGTCATTGTGCACTTATTTATTTTTCCAAAAAAAGAATATATATTGGCCTAAAAACTTTTGCCTGAAAGAAAACTTGCTGATGTGCTAGGTTTTAGTATTTATTAAAAATTACTTTTTATCTGAGTTTTGTCATCCATTATTTCATAGTAAGCTAGTTCACTAGTTTGTGAACCAGTTGTTACTGGTCTGGGAGGTGTAAATTAATGATTTCGCTATTGTTTTTGAAAAGATATTTTAATGAAAAATGTAGAATGTTTATTACCATTCTAGATTAATTTCTCTATGACCTAACAAACTAATAATAGTCTGTAGATTGGCAGGGGTCTGTTGACCTCAGACCCCACCTTGAGTGGAATTGCTATAAAGAATTTTGTTTTAATTTATTGTTGGGGGTTCATTGAGGGTATAAGAAACCAGGTTACCCTGATTGCATTTGTTAGGTAAAGACCCTCTTACAATTGTGTCTTGTATAAAGAATTTTAATAGTTCTTTTAAAATTATGTTCCTGAGGTGGGGGGAGGAACCCTATGGAAGGAACGGAAAAATTTGCTCCTTTTCATCTAAGAATGAACAATATTTATTTATGGAAAGTGAAGGACATTAAAGTTTCATGTTGTTACATACATATACCTCAAAAACTCATTTATTACATCTATTCTTCCATGGGCACTTAATGGTATTCTCAAAATTATAAAATAGGTTGATTTTGTCAAGTAAAAGTACACTTATAAAGCCGCTTTTCTTTCATAGAAGTAAATGTGAATTGATTATTTAGAAATTGCATCAGTCAGGGTTTAAACAAGAAAATAAAACATGTTACCTGCTTGAAAGAAAATGTGTATAAAACTTGGTTACAAAAAATCAGCAGGACGGGTGTAGCAAAAGGGACAGGGGCTGACAGAGAAGAAAAGAGTAAGCTTATTATTGGGAAAACTACTAATGCCACTGTTCAAGGGCTGACACTGATTAAAAAAAAGAAAAGTTCTCCTAAGTACCAGAGCTGGAAGCAAGCAGGAACGAAGTTTGACCAGTGGTGGCAGCAGTGCTGTCCTCGGCCTCTGTATCCCATCTGTGTAATAGCAATGTTGGCAACCACCAGCATCTGCCCCTGCTGTCTGAGCTAAAAGCTTCTCGGTTCAGACTCAATCACCTTCTGTTTGGCAGACTGCAACAGAGAGTAAGTCTGCAGGGTAGTCTAGGAATCGGGGCTTTCGGATTCACAAATGTAGCAGGTGAGTAGAGGAAAAAGGATGGCTGGAGGACGGAGGTTCAATAGATGAACAACCAGCACAATTCACCCCCTTGGCTCCTTGCATCTGTCTTACGCTTCCACCCCATTTAACCACACACACACACTTGCTCACTCTTTGTATATACACACATACTATATGTACACACACACATTCTCTCTGCCTCTCACTTTGAAACTCTATACGTGATACAAGAATAATAAAAAGCTAATGCTCTCATCTAAAAGTTACCAACGACCCTTGGTAGAAAGAAATATTCTTTCACTCAATCTCCAAAGGAGAAGCCAACTGAGATCCATCATTAATGTTATCTATACCTTGGTAACGTTACTCCTTCATTCATCATTTTTTTTTTTTTTGAGACAGAGCCTCAAGCTGTCACCCTGGATAGAGTGCAATGACATCACAGCTCACAGTAACTTCCAATTCCTGGGCTCAAGCGCGTCTCTTGCCTCCACCTCCCAAGTAGCTGGGATTACAGGCGCCCGCCACAACACTTGGCCATTTTTTGGTTGCAGCCGTCATTGTTGTTTGGCGGGCCTAGGCTGGATTTGAACCCGCCAGCTCAGGTGTACGTGGCTGGTACCTTAGCCCGTTGAGCCACAGGCGCCGAGCCCCTTCGTTCATCATTTTATCAAGATATTCCTTGATATAAAACATGGTTAGATTGGGTCAAATCTAGTCATCATCCTGACTCTTTGAATAAAAGGGAACAAATGATCCTATTTACACAAAAAGGTGAGAAGCGGTTTTGTGGCACTGTTGACGTCCTACTTCTGTGATGGCTCCAGAGATGTCGGTGGTTCTGTATGATTCTCCTCTCCACCCCTGGTCCTGCTTGGCTTGGATTGTTGAGTCTACATTGTGGACATGAAAATAACAAGCTGTCCACAGGCAAGTGCCCACAGTCCCCAGCAAACAGTAATTTCTTCTTTAGAGTGTGATTAACCTCCCCAGTCAGGAGAGCATTCTCCTTCTTTGCCTATTATTTTCACCATCACCAGAATCCCATATGGTTCCCTTCTACCTGCACGGGCGAGTGTCCCGTGTTACTAAATCACTGCAGTGGAACTGGCCTGTGTTAATTCCACAGGCTACATGTTCAGATTGTTGCCCTTTGTTCTTGCTCTCTTGGGATACCAAGATCATCGTGCTAACCCCGTCTAGGGTGAGAGGACATGGGAAGGAAAACTTCCCTTCCCTGGGGGAGCCACAACATCTGCCGGTCACGTGAGTGAGGCCGGTTTTGACCCTTTTGCTGCTAGTGAACCATCAAGTGGGTCATTTCTCGCAGGACCAGAGGGAGGACAGCCCAGGCTGCCATGCTGCTGAATCATGAGGAATAATAAATCATAGTACTTTTAAATTACTAACTTTGGGGTGTTATGTAACAAAAGTTAACTAAAATATAGGATCTTCAGTAAAGGAAAAATTAGCAGCAGCAAAAGGAGCTGGGGCTCTTTTTCAGACAAAGGAACCTTAGTGGGTATTTAGCTTAGCTGCTCAGATTCACCACAATCCACACAAATATTCACTTCTGGAGTTCTGCTGTTCACCAAGCAAAGCACTAATTTTCATCAAAGAGACATAGCAAGAATGTGTAGTACACAAATCTCTCAATCCCAAAACTTTCAAAATTAACTTTCAGACCTGATTTTTTTTAAACACAAATACATCATTTATTGAAAATCAAGTGAAAGGTGTTTTATGGAGCAAAGATGCACAATTTACAAAGGTTTGGAGACCCTGGCACCCTCTGTAGCTGCCTTTGTCTTTCCCAGGTTGAGAAGTGTGGGTCCTGGTGCAGAGGAATGGCTTCTGCATTCACATCTTGTCCTGCTTCTGCCATGTTGATTTTCCACCTCTTATCCAACCAAGAGGACGCAGAAAGAATGCTTGGCGCATGTACTAGAATCGTGTCTCTGCAATAAACACAGTGGCCAGCAGGTAGAGCTTGGACTTACTTGTCTACTTAAATTCCTGCTGCATGTGAGTTATCTGTACGCTACCCTCCTCGTCTTCCATTCACAAGGCCAGGGTGAATCCCCATGGCATAGAGGAAAGGGGCCCCTTCAACTAGGGCAGAATTTATGGTCTATGATTCTGAGAATCCCCTACCATGTAAAAAAGCAGGAAGAGAATGGAGAAGCAAGTTTATCACACCTAGTCCGGCATCTATAGGAGATAAGAGATTAGAACACTTGGTTCTCTGATTATGCCCTGAGGTTGATATTTCTTTTTGAACCCTAAAATTTAAATCAGAAATGGTCAGTCCATCCCATAGTGTGAAAATCATTATTACTTAGCGATGGCCATGTTCTGGAGATGTTTGCTCCCACACCTGTCCGAGATCTACTAAAACCGCAGGTTGGGACGCAGGAGGCAAAACCAGCTGGGGCACAGCTGGAGCCACAGCCATGAACGCGTCAGGGCCACCAAAGGCTGCAGCGTCGACGGCCACGCCTCATTCTGCTGCTGCCGTGTGTGCTATGGCGAAGGCCAGGAAAGGTGTCTTCCTTTTCCTCAAATTCTCTTCACCCAAAAGTGCTTCCCATTGGTAGTGGAGTCTGAGAAGTGCAGTTCCCAGGCTTGCAGCCTCAGCAGGACACCAGGGTACAGAAGACAGAAAAAGTGGACACAGAGGAGACAAACAATCAGAAAATGCTTTCCACTAAAATGCTGCTGTGAGTTTCATTAAATAATTGCAGAGGCATCACATAATCAGTCTTCACACTATACTGCAAGGTCATAGTAACCGAAAAAGAATGGTGCTGGTTTGTAAGTAGAGACATAGACCCGTGAAAGAGAACAGAGAACCCAGACATAAAAGCATCTCCCTGCAATCGCCTCGTCTTTGACAAAGCAGACAGCGGCACGCACAGGGAAAAAGGCTCCCGTTCAATAAATGGTGCTGGAAAAAGTGGGGAAAAAATTTCATACGTTGTTTAAAGCACGAATGATAATGTTTATTGAGATAAGTTGTCTCTGGTGAATCGTACACATACAAATAAAGAAGTAGTTTAAAAACAAAAGGCCATTGGATTATCTAAGTTCAATGTGTCTAGGCTTCCCTCAGATGTCACTTCCCTGTGGGGAGGCTGGGGGGGCAGTGACAGGAGATAAACACCAGGGCCAGAGGCTGCCCGGTAGCAGATGGGTTGAGTGGATCTGGAATGGCTCACAGACCGAGTCTGATACGGAAACTAATTTAAATAATTACAGTCGTAGCAATTCGGGACTTTTTTCTAATTCCTAGATCACTAACCTCCAATTTCACTCAATATCCAAAAGTCTGAACTCAGGAAACCAATTCAGTGTCAGCGCTTTTTAATTTAGTATTTTTTTTCTTCTGCCTAAAAGCAATTCAACCAGTGGCTCAGTGAACAAACACCTCATATACCTCAAAGTTCTTGGTCACTTATGTCAGATACACATATGATGCTGGATTATAGTAAAATCAAGATAAATTGCATCATGGTGAACCCAAGAACCTCAGCTTTGAAAACGAAAGACGTCTAAGCAAGCTAGTTCTAAACAAAATCAGAAGCCAAATGAGAAAAAAATATCATGGTTAATGGTGTCAAACAGGACGAGATAGCTAATTCTCAAAGACAAAACATCTAATGTTTCTCACAAAGGATAATGATACATTTTCTGACGTAAAAAGTATGACAAAAGTGAAGAAATATTCAGATTGATATAAGTTTTAACCTCAATTTTGTTATTTTTAGTTCCACGACCCCAGGGAGTGACTTACTCTCTTGAGGGTTTGTGTTTTTGAATCTGTAAAATAAAGAGATTGGATTAGAATCTGTAAAATAAAGTCAAAGCAGCCCTAAAAGTCTACATTTCTTTGTGCTGTAGGAACCCCTGTACTTCCATGGAATCTATGATCTATTGCACACACTAAACCACAGTTCACGTTTATATTTCCCCACATTTACTTTATTTTTCCAAAATATAGTTATTTTTTAAAAGAAAGTGTTTTTCCCTCCCTTCTTTTTTTTTTTTTAATGTTGCAACTCATCACTTTTTACATTTCCTGTTCCTTGACTTGAAGCTTTTTTACTAAATCAGCTTTTCTGCTCTGAGGCAAGGGATTGAGGGTTTGCTTACCTGGCTTTTGATCAGTGTCTAGATGACTTCCTAATTCTTTTCTAATAAACTGTGCTCTCCTATCTAACCTTGTTAGGTTTTTTTATAAATGATCTTTTACTCTTTTATTTTCTTTATTCTTCAAATTCTATTTTTAAGTATTGCACAGCTCTTCAGGAAATAGAATTCGTTTTCCCTTTGAGAAGTCAGCTGCCTTGGCGATGATTTAGCTGCACATTAGATTAGGGGTTGTTACAAAGGATTTTAAGACAAAGTAGCATTTATATATAAGGTGTGACAACTTGGAGTGGTTTCCTGACAATTGATTTTTTTTTTAATTGTCTCTCGAAGTTGGAAGACCTGGTTTTCAAATAGAGCTATGTTGGACACCTGTGATGGGGAGCCAATACAAAATTGCCACATGTGACATTTAATTACAGGTCTTTATATATAGTAAGTCAGGCATATGCACTTCCATATTCCAAGCAATGCTGAGCATCTGTGGTCTATAAGTGGGTTGCTTCTGAAGATCCCAAAATCACTCTAGGAATGAAGCCTTTGACAAGTGCAATGGGGGAACTTTTTCTTAGGTTATATTTGGTGAATTATTTCATAAAACTCACTTAGTGATTGGCTGAATTCTCTTGGCAGACAAAAACAAATACTGATCTTTAAAGTTCTAACACTAGGTTCTAGTTCCAGGGGCTTACACTCGTAGAAGCAATTTGCCTCTCCATAGCATTCAAGTTTGAAAAGTAGGAGTAGAGATCTAGGATTTAAATAAAAATTCCTAGTGCTATTTTCTGCAAAAGTTCTTGGAGGACAAGAACAATAGGGCTAGGATTAGGCTAGGATTGTCTCATTAGAGATCTACTTGCTGGAGTTAGATATTGCCAGATATAACTTGTTGCTTAGTATATAGCAGGTTTTAACAAATATTGATAAAAGTTTTATGGGGGAGGCAAAATTCCACCTCCATACTCTGTATCCAGCTGAGGCCCCAAATTAAACTAACATAAAATGCCTGTATTCACAAGAGAAAAAAAGTATGCACATTTCCTTAACATGTGCACCAAGTTTCACATGGCGTGGGAGCTCTCACCAGGAAGCCATTTTAATCAATCACTTATATGTGGAATTGAACAAAGATTAGTAAATTGCAAAAATGTGAAAAGGCAGAGGGGATTGGGTTAGGATAGTTAATTGAATAAAGAAAAGTCAAGGCAGATAAGGGTTCATGTAACAGGTTAGGGTCAGGGACATTCTCTGGTTTATCTTCACATTTTTGATGAGTGATGTTTTCCTTTTAGTGTAGGGAGGACATTTTTCACATGAGACTTTCATCTCTTGCTTTTAGGAAACAGCATGAAGTTTAGTGATCTTCTTGCCCCTGCTGTTTTTCAACTTAAATAGTCAATATGCCAGCATAGCACTTTTATTTAGGGTAGCATATTCTTAACTAGTTTTCACATCAAATGAATTAAGAAATATCCTATTTAGGAAAGATTCTTATTGTGTCATTCATTACAATAACTTTTGTGCATAGTACGTTCCTGGGTCCCAGGGTAGTTACACAAAAACTTTTTGTTTATACGTATATCTATAGTTGTGTGTATATTCATAGCCTTAAAAGCTCTGCATCAGTTTCAGCATATCAAAAGGCATTTTTCCTAAAAAGATGAACATAGTCTAAAAGTCAGAATACACTTCAAGTCTTGGTCCTGCTAACAATATGATGTGTGACTTTGGATAAATTATTTCTATTCACTGGTACACAGTTTTGTTACTAGTAAAATGAGCAAATTGAATAAGATTATTGTTTTTCTTTCTGAAATTTTTTACTGGTAACCATTAACTAATATTTTACTATTAAATTTAAATGGCCAATTGAGAGCCACAGTTCTGAGTCCACTACTGACTCAGCTGGGTGGCAGGAGTGAGAGGCAGCACTGACTCAGGCTTCAGAGCTCTCCAGGCGGACGCGATGGCCTTCTCAGCTCCAGCAGCCTCTTGTTCGCTGCTTCGATGTCACCCACAGCAACTAACTTGAAACTGATCACAAACAGCAACCTGGCCCAGAGGAGGACAGCCAGGGAAGCTCTCAACACACGTGCCGTGGTCAGAAGCCATAACAGTGACGGTAGCATCACCTAATTGCAAAATTGCAAGAATACAGGGCCACCCTACACCTTCTTGACAGAGTGGTGTGCAGTCTTCTCACTCAGCTCACCAACTTTGCAAGCAATGGGAGCTGTGCTCAATCCAGTATAAGGGCGTAGCCAGCTCTGGTTTGGCCTTGATGGTGCAGGACAATCACTTGAGCAGTGAAGTCACCTGCTCCCATCGGTGGGTTGGGAGCAATGTTGCCACAAAGAACCTCTTTGACAGACAAGTTCTTGACACTGAAGCTCACATTGTCTCCATCCAGGAAGAGCTTTGCTCAGAGCTCTGTAGTGCCTTTCAACAGCAGACTTTAATTCTTTTGTAACTGACTGGAGTAAAGGAGCAAAGGGGCCTGCATGCTGGGGTTGAGTCTCCACTTGGCCCACAGGGACAGTACCAGTTCCATCAATTTCTGAGACACCCAGGAGGGGCAGACACACAAGGGCTTGTTGGTTGGATGAGTTGGTGGCAGGTTGCAAAATCTGTAAGCAGTGAGGGTCCACTGGCCTTGATGTCTTTATGGGTGAATTTTTATCCTTTGAACCAAAGCTCGGAGCACGTGTCTCCAGCACATGGTCACCATTCCAACCAGAAACTGGCACAAATGCTGCCCTGTGGGAGCCGTAAATAATCTTCTTAATGTAGGAGTTAACTTCCTTAACCACTTCCTCCTGCTCTCTGGCTGGGGATTGGCTCCCGGGAATCTGTCTTTCTTAACACCACTAATGACTTGTTTCCCACCCAGGGTGTAAACCAGAGGGCCGTGCTCCAGGCCTGCCCTTCTCCCAGAGACCAGCTTCACATTCTCCAAGGCTGGCAGCAACAAGCAGGACAGCACTGTCAGCCTGAGACGTGCCTGTAGTCAGGCTTTGATAAAGCCTCTCTGGCCTGGGGCAGGGGTGATAGTCAATAACACGTGCACTTGCAGTCTGGAATTCCCACAGGGTCATGGTAAGGTAACGCCGTGCGCACACTCAGTTTTCAGGGCATCTAGAACACAGCATACTTGAGGGGTCCTGTCTCTATCTCAGCAGACTCTCAAATTTCTCCATTATTCTTTTGTCAATTCTGCCACATTTGTAGATGAGATGATAGGTCGTGGTGAATCTGCCTGAATCTACGTGTCCAGGGATGACAGTGGGGATGTGAATCTTTTCCTTTCTCATTTTGGCTTTGATGTAATATTGGTTTTCACAATGCTTGTGTTCTGGCAGCAAACCTGTCACAAAGAGGCTCTTTCTAAAAATGTATATTTGTTCTTCTCCCATGCCCTCCTCTAGCCCTGCTCTCCCCTTTCCTGCCCTCCCTCTTCCCATTCTTTCAAAGATGTAATAAAAAAAAAAAATACAGGTATCATACCACTTTAATTTCTATGTAGCTTACTATTCTCTTGAAAGATACAAACCTTGAATGTTGCCATTTTATGATATAAAATTTTAATTTAAGTAAGACTTATGTTTTCTTCCTCATTGAAATAGTGATTATAAAAGCTGAGTTTTCTGTTTGTTTTAGAAGGGAGTTACCTATTAGTTTACTTGGAAATCTCAAAGGACATTTTCAGAATCTCCATACAGCATAGACACTTCCCATAGTTTCTGTCTTATAATCGTAAATACAAAAATGTGATGCTCACCATTTTCTAAAGATGGAGTCATAGGAGCATTTATGTGCTCTAGAAAGTAAGTTCTGGAGCACGTAAATTGCTAGCAGAAGACACACATTCTTCCATCTGAGCATTTCACTTACAACTTCCCCAAAGTATACCTACCTTGGAAAACAGGGATTACTGGCATGGGGGGGTCTTTCAACTTTTTGATAATCTTATGTGAGTTAAGAACCTTATCACTGACATTGAACTCACCCACGAAAATTTGCACATGTTTATTGAGCCTCTGCAATGCAGCTGTGGAAGTTTATGGAAGAGTGTAAAATGATACTCTACCATAAACAAACAATTTCCATTTTGCTTGTTGGCCTTTCACATATTTTGACTTTGTGATAGCCGACTCATCATGTTTCTGTTCTCCTACAAGTTTAAGTACCAGGGATATGTTTTATCAGTGATTCTGAGAAGTGCTTATTTTTCAGAGGTTTTCCGGGGCCTCTCCCTGCATGGCACTCACTGCCCTGTATTCTCCCAGTCAGCCCGAATGTGTGTCTTTGCTCCTAAACCATAAGCCTCTTAAAGGCAGAGACAGGGTCTAGTTTAGAGGGGTGTTCCCAGCCTCTAAGACTGTGTCTGGTTTTAGGAGGCCCTAAATAATTATTTCTTGAATAAGAAAATGTGCAAAGTGTTATTCTCATTGAAATTTTAAGAAAGGTAAAGTTATGTGAAGTTCAGTGATTTGACCAAAGTCAAACAGTTAATAGGTGGCACAGGGGGTATGACACTCAGGACCTCTGATTCCAAGCCCAGGTATTTTTTGAATACACTAGCTACTGGGAATTTAAAAAATGTGAATTCTTCTTAGAGACAGGGCCTCTAATAGCTTGGGGCTGAAAGTGGGGGTCCCAAAGACAAAAGAAGGGGACTCTTGAGGTAGAGAGAGGCTTCCAGGGAGTGAGCAATACAGTCATAGATGTGGGGAAACTCTGTAGGTGTCCTCAACACAATGGCACATTTAAGATGTGTAGAGTATTGATTCAAAAAGTGTTTGAATCTTCTTAAAGAATTTAAGGTTATGTGATTCTGTGGATCTTCTGTGCTTTCTCCTTTTGCTCCTTTAAAAAATAATGAATTATTACCTTTTGCAACAACTTGGATGGAATTGGAGATCATTCTCCTAAATGAAGTATCTCAAGAACAGACAAACACACACCACATGTGCTCATTATTAAGTTATAAATACCCAGGAAGCACACAGGTGCACAGAGGAAGGGACGCTCAGTGGAACTCAAGGAGGGAGGGTGAGGGGCCGAGGGGCGGGGCACAGCCTACCTAATGGGTACAGTGAACATGATTTGGGGGACAGGCACACCTACAGCTGGGAATCAAACAGTACAATAACAATTCATATAACAAAAAACAGTACCTCCTTAATATTTTGAAATAAAACAGATAAAGAGAAGTAATATCCCCTTTGATTCACCTGGTTAACCAGTTGACCCCAGTTTAATATTCTTGTTGGCTCCTGTCTTCCTACCTACTCCTCCCCTCAGCCACCAATTGAATGAGATTCTTTATTACACTTTCTTGGTATAAATTGAAAGGATCCAAGTGCAATTTTCATGGTCATATTGCATAGTGGTAAAAACTGGGCTTGTCACATATCCAACACCTGAATGATGTACTGTATTAAGATTATATCGATAGCAAATGTTCGTTAATTTGTATGGACTTTTAAACATAACAAATTATTTGATATTTAAGACATAAGAAAAAGTCAAATATATAGCAAAATAAGCACAGTATCCAGTATTGACTAGATGCAATTAAACATGATCTATGACTCCATCTTTCTTTTTTTTTTTTTTTGCAATTTGGGCTGGGGCTGGGTTTGAACCCGCCACCTCAGGCATATGGGGCAGGCGCCCTCCTCCTTTGAGCCACAGGCAGTGCCCTATGACTCCATCTTAGAAAATGGTGACTGTCACATAGGCAACTGAGTGTGTATTTGTAGTTGATAAGCTGACCATTAAAAATAATACAACAATAGAAAATAATAATAAAATATATGACGATAGTACCAATTGAGAGAATAAAATAGAATAAAAAGACCATTGATTACTTTCAAAAAGGAAAGAAAGGAGAACAAAGAAGAAAGAAAAAAGAACAAAAAGAAATAGTAGGAGCTTGGTTGGACTTAACGTCTAACTGTATAAAACTAAACATTGTAATGGACAAAAACTTTTCATCTGGATAAGAAAAAAATAACTGTATATGATCATACTGTTTATATAAATATATTTTGAATATTAAAGACACAGAATGTTCAAAATAAAAACACAGGAAAAGATAAGATGCAAGCATTTAAAAAAGAAAGCTAGTCATCTAAAGGAAAGCTAGTCAACTGGACTTTGAAGCAAGAAATATAATTAGGAAGAAGAAGAGTATTTCAAAATGACGAACGTGTTGATTCAAGAGAAAGACATAACGTGATAAATTTGCATGTACCTAAAACACAAAAGAACAAAATATGAAAGAATTAAAGGAGATACAGACAAATCCACAATTGTTGAGATTTTAACAACCTCACTGTCTGCTAGAATTTGCAGATCAAAGAAATATAAGTTACATCTTAGTATTCTCACTATTAACAACTTGACCTAGTTGGCATACATAGAACATTACTTCCAACAAATATATATTATACATCCAAGTGAATGTACATTTTTATTAAAATAGATCTCATGCTGAAATATAATAATGAGGTGTTAATGATTTTCTGCTCATATAAAATTAATGAAGCTAAAAATCAATTTATGAAGAAATAGTTGGACAACTTCAAATATTTGGAATTTAAACAAGACTATGCTAAAACTTTGAGTGGTCAAATAAGAAAATCACATAGAATTTAGAAAGTGTATTTAACTGATATTGAAAATAGGTCTTTACTAATGGCAGGTAAACAGGGTTTGACTGGCAGCTAAAAGAAGAATCACAGGACCTCAAATGACAGTGCTTATAAATAGTTTGTGGCAGGAAAAGAATGCAAAATAACAATAAATTAGTAATAAATACAGCAGCCAAAGGCTGCCTCACCGCTAATGTCTGGAGAGGTTGGACAGTCTCCCTTCGGCTCCCCTGTGAGGTACTAACCGGTACCCCCACTCTCAGATCTGGAATTGCTGACAAAGACACAGAACAACTTGGAACCAGGGACCCCAGAAAGAAGTCTGAATCATAGCTTCATTTTTTTTTTTTTTTTGGAAACAGAGCCTCAAGCTGTCACCCTTGGTAGAGTGCCTTTGCATCACAGTTCACAGCAACCTCCAACTCCTGGGCTCAAGCAGTTCTCCTGCCTCGGCCTCCCAAATAGCGGGGACTACAGACGCCCAACACAACACCTGGCTATTTTTTGGTTGCAGCCATCATTGTTGTTTGGCGAGCCCGGGCTGGATACGAACCCGCCAGCTCAAGTGTATGTGGCTGGAACCTTAGCTTCTTGAGCCACAGGCACCAAGGCCTTCGGTATTTCTTTGTAATTTCTCTTGGGCTTAAGCGATTTTCTTGCCTCACCCTCCCAACTAGCTGAGCCTACAAGTACCTGCCACAATGCCCAGCTATTTTTTGGTTGCAGTTGTCATCATTTGGAAGGCCTAGGCCGGGCTTGAACCGGCCAGCTTGGTGTATGTGGTTGGTGCCCTACTCACTGAGCACAGACCGAGTCTATTCCTTTCTAATTTCTTTTTTCTGTGTGTATGGTTTTTGGCAGGGGCTGGGTTTGAACTCGCCACATCTAGCATATAGGGCCAGCTCCCTACTCCTTTGAGCCACTGCCCTTTTTTTGTTGTTGTTCTTTTAGAAACAGTCTCACTCTCTTGCCCTCAGTTGAGTGCTGTGGCATCACAGTTCACAGCAACCTCCAGCTCTTGGGCTTAGGTGCTTCTCTTGCCTCAGTCTCCCGAGTAGCTGGACTACAGGCACCCGCCACAATGCCTTTCTAATTTCTAATAAAAAAAATCCTGTCTTGCCACTGATCTGTGATCTGTGGGTTCATTCCTCAAATCCCCAAGACCAAGGACCTACTGAAGAGCAAATTTCCAGTATCACTAGTTTTTCTATGGACTGAATCATGGCTTCTTATGTCATTCTGGTCATGGAGGCATTTTCAGACATCTCCAATGGCAGAGCCCTCCAAGGGTCTAGCTAAGGTCAGTTAGCTAGAATCTCGCAGTTATCAATAAAGAACGTTGGCAAGCTGATAAAGTATCCCAAACTTTGGACCACATGGTTACAAAGAAACACTAATTGGTATATTACATGCCTTGAGCCGAGATTAGCACCATTTAAATGCAGCTATTACTTCAACAAAATAGCTCAGGTCAATTCAAAATTTACAAGAATTAGCTGTCATAACACAAGAGCTTTATTTTCCCTATAGGAATGCAATGCACACAGAAAAATCTATGACTATAAATAGTTATACATTTAAACAAAGGTAAAAAAAATTGAAGATTTATGTTACCAACTTAAGATAATAAAAGAAGAACTCATTTAAACTGGAAAAAGAAGAAAATAGCAAAGATGAAAATAGAAGCCAAATATAGATTTAATAACAAATGCAAATATATGCTCAAGAGATTCAACAGAGATAAAAGATAGTTCTTTTACTGGCTAAATAATTATTAAAGGCCTCCTTCAAGTTTATCAGAACAAAAAAGAAAATATTTATTATCAATACTGTCAATGAAAAATGGGCCACCACTATGACAGTATACCTAAAATACAAACAATCTTTTACTAAAAAGCTTGATGGTTTGGAAAAAATGGTCAAAAATCTTTGAAAACACAACTTAATCATATGTGATATAAAAAGAAAAGCAAATGTGAATGAGGTTCTCCTTATTAAAAAAAAGAAGAAGAACATATTGGCCCAGGAGACAGAAAACACCTGATTCAATATATCATATTAGCAAATTCTTCCAAATATTGAAAAGGAAATGATACAAATTGTCCATATACTCTTTTACAGGACAAAAAAGAGGATATACTTTCAATTCATTTATGAGACCCCATCATTTTTTCATGAAACCTAATAAGAACCTTGATAAAAAAGGAAAATTACTAGCCAATATGTCTCATAAACATAGGGCACATAAAATATTTGAAAATTGAATCCAGAAATATACAAAAAGAATAGTTCATCATGATCAAGTAAAGTTTATTTCAGGAATGTGAGTTTTGGTTAACATTAAGAAATCAGTATAGTTCATCCTGTTAACAGACAAAGCCATATAACATCTCAATAGTTGCAGAAAAGCATATTTCAAATTCAATACCTATTCCATGATAAAAGCATTCTTCAAAGCAAAAACAGATGGGGAGTTCCATAATCTGACATAATATTGTATCCGGAAGGTTCAACAAGAGAAACACAGTAGTAGAAGATGTGGATTTGATATTTATTACAAGAAATTGCCTTTGTGGGGCAGGCTAGGCAGTCTGAGATTCATGAAGTCCATTGGAAGGACAGGCTGGAAGTCATGGGCAGGCACTGATGTTGCATTCCACCAGGAATCTGTATCCTTTATACTCCTTCAAACAAGCCATAAAACCTAGCAGAGGCCTTCACCAATTTGGGTATACAAACAGCCAAACAAGTATGAAAACATGCCCCATGCTACTAGTAGGGGAAATGAAAATTAAAACTACAAAACCATAGCACCAGAATGACTAAAATGAAGACACAGAAGAGCCAAGATCAAAAAGATGTGACCTCTTTTCCTGTGGCTGGTGTGAGAACTCTCTTACTCTGCTTTGGAAAAGTGCATTGGAATATTACTAGTATCTGTGAAAGGATTATCCACAGGCCCTGTGACTCCCAATGACTCAGTGGGTCTATTCCGATGTCGACACGTGGTAGAAATAGTTACATATACATATCAAATAGCATACACAAGAATGTTCAGAACACCACTCAAACTATACACCATCCAAATATTTATCAACAGGAGAATGGACGAAATACATATTACGGTAGAATAGTTAAAACTACTCTATGCAAAATGAATTAAAGACCTCTTGTTATACACACAGTGGATGGATCACACAATGTTAAGCAAACTAAACAAGTTACACTTGATATGTTTCGGTTTATATAAAATTCAAAAGCTGGCAGATCTGACTTGGCAATTGTCTTTGAGCAGGAGTAAGTCTGCCCAGGGTGAGTACACACAAGCAGGATTTCTAAGGTGCTGATAATGTTCACTCTTGTCTGGATTGTGGACACGCAGATGTGTTTAGCCTGGTTCAATTTGTTTAAAGAAACCACTGAACTGTGCACTTTTCTTTGTCTATCATACTCCATGTATTTATTTTAAAAATTATTATGTCTGCACAGTGGTGAAGGATGCAGATTCTGTATCTCAGGGATAGAAAGTCAAACCCGGCAGGTTTTCACTACTGATGAGCGAAACAATGGGTTCACGTGAGAGCACAATGTCAAGGTCGTTAGAAAACAAGAGGGGAGTGGGCAGAACGGGTGAGGGATACAACCCACCTGTTGAGTACAATGAACCCTATTCTGGTGACAGGCAGGTTAAAAGCCCTGACTTAAGCATTATTCAGGTATCCGTGTAACAAAAGCATTTATACTTCTTTGTATTTTGAAGGTTAAAAAAAAAAAAAAAAGCTGATTCTGAGAGTCAAATGAGCAGTTTTACACCTTACTTATAAATTTAGGTATTATTATTGTAAAATCAGACATATGTGATATGTGTATATTCCTGTTTTAGATGACCATGCATGCACACACACACACACAGGATGCCAAAAATATATCTTAAGAAAGGAAAAAAGACATATTAAAATTATAATACTCATCATATTTGACTTCTGCAATTATAGGAGTGTTCAAATGTGACTGGTGTTCATCTCTGTTATTGGTATCTAGTGAGTATTACATTGCAATTTTAGTGAAGTTTTTTCCTTTCCTAAAATGTGTATATTTTTTTTTTTGGCACCTTCTGTGTATACATGTGTGTCTATTTCCAAGGCAGTTCCTTCTTTTTTTCTTCATCCTACCAACTCAAAATCTTATCTTTTATTACCTTATTTCTCTGTTGCAGTCGTATGCATAAAAATCTGGTACTAAAATGTAGTTTATGGCAGTGCTCTGAGGAACAGACATAGCAATAGTGCCCTTTATTTCCTTTTTCAGGCATAACACTAAATTCTACATAACTGCCCAAAGGATAATGTGTCATTTTTAATTCATATAACCGGAGGATTAAGCCGTATCATCATTGCAAAATCCATCTTCACCACTTGTAAACAATTGGCTGGTTTGTTATCCTAAGGCAAAACCAGGTGCTGTTAGCATATTATGTATTATTGATGACTATGGTGGTGACTGGGTCACTGGCATTAAATTAGGAGAAAATCAAACACCAGCAGCAAGCTTCCGAACAATGAAGTGGTCCCAGGAGTTTCAAAGTACAGCAGGGGAAAAACAGTAGCGTGCAGTGATGGGTTTTTTTCCCAAAATTCCAAAGATGACATCATAGGCCAGAACTCAAGTCGATTGACACAGAGTGACCATAGAATGTTTTTTTTGAAGATGAAATGAGGTGTTAACAGTTTTGCTGGGATGCCAGGAGTTAGCTGGGCAAAGGAGAAATAGGGCCACCCTAGTTACAAAGTTTCCTTTGAAGGGAAATTTAAAAATTAAGTAGTTTACTGGTTTGTAAGGAGCGACAAGGGGAGGGTGAGTAAATTTCAGGGTGTATTTCTTATTGAATGAGGCAAAATTGCAGTCTAAGCACTCAATGGGCTTGAGAGCTGAAGGTGGCCTGAGGACAGCTGCACAGAGACGTTTCCCGTGGTTTCACATTCTCTTGATTCTTACGCCGTCCAGCTGAATGTCATCTCAATCTGTGTCACAGTTTAATGAGCCCATGAATCTTTATGATTTTAAAAAGATAGAATGGAAGAGACGCAACAGTGGTGACATTCTCAAAGCTACATAGATAGTGCTATGACATTAAAAGTCACAAATTTTTATGTTGGCGCGCAATGACCGATGTTTTATAATTGAATCATTCTTGTAACTCCCCAAAGCACTACCTGCTCTCCAGAGAAGTGTCTCATTCTTGGGTCTAACGTAGACACGTCTTCACATCCCTCAGAGAACACTGTGCATATTTGCAGTGAAACCCTTTCTCTCAAATACTGATTTATGTTTATATCTCTGACTCTTGCTTAAGACTTTCAATGGTTTTACCACATCACATTTATAATATTTTCATGCCCCTGTGCCAAAAATGTTGTTGAGTGTCCAATGCTTGGTGGTCATTTAAGCTTTATTAAAGAGATGACTGTTTGAATAAAACTTTGTATTTTACAAAGCCATTTGACAGGCAATTTTGTTTAAAAATAACTCAAACCAACTGGATGCTTGGTAAATATGTGAGTTGGTTATGTTCTTTTTTGTTGTTGTCCAGAATGATACAAAAGATCTGCTAAGTTTATATTTTAATAAATGTCTACCATGTACCAAATGAAGGTTTTTAACAAATTGGTTTGTCTAGAAGTGTAATTATATTTTCATGTAATAGTGAGAGGGAGAAGTTATTCAGGTCTCCCTGTGTCTAGTAGAATGGCCATCTCAGCAGCAATGATTAATAGATTTGTTTAGCATATTCAAGGAACGTTTCAATATAAAAATGAAAGAACACAAAAATCTTATATCCTGCACTGTTGATCCTAATGTTTTATACATGATCTCTCAGCTCATTCCAGACACATCCAAGTTCATTGCTGACCACTGATAAACACATTCATCCTTGTCTGAGAACTTTGGAAGAGGTTCTTTAACTTTCTTGTCCGAGTTAATGAACTCCAGCTGACATCATCCCTGGCAGAACTGCTGTCTTAATGCTTCTGTTTTTCACTTTGGGGTATTTGTTTTTCTGTATGTCCTCATTTAAAGTTATGTTTTCAAAATATTAAATTTCCCTCCACACATATCATTTTAATTAACTACTTAAGTAGAATTAGACATGGGTATTTTACTTGTTTATGCTAGGATATTCTGATTTGATTCTTAAGTTTTGTTTTCTACTTCATTTCTATTTTTTAATTTTTTTATATTGTGTATGAAAGTCTTATAAGCTTTAACATAAAATTGATTCATCCAGACCTAGTTTTACACTTATCTTTAATTTGTATTGTTGATTCTCAGTTTTTCATTTTTGTTGCAAGTTATATATGCCTGTGTTATAGATCAAATAAAAACTTCTGTTCATGGTAAATTATAACTGAATACAGCTATTAGAGTCTGCTTCTACCATGACTAAAAGTAGTGGCTAGTTAGGAACAGCATATTCTATAGTTTATCAGATACTCAATAGTTGGAAGTCAGATAGTCACGTGTAGAGAATGAAACAGGGTCTATCACTCTTGCCCCTCACCAAAATTTATTAAGTGGATAAATGTCTTTTTCTCTTTTTGTTCTTTTCTTTTTTAAGGTAAGGTCTTGCTCTGTTGCCTGATCTAAAGTACAGTGGCGTCATCATAGTTTACTGAACCCTTGGACTTGTAGGCTCAAGCATTCCTCCTGCCTCAGCCTTGCAGTAGCTGGGATTACAGGTATGCACCACCACATCCAGCAAATTTTCTTTATTTTTAATTTTTTTCCCATTGATACCGGGGTCTCACTATATGTTGCTCAGGATGGTCTCAAACTCTGGCCTCCAGCAATTCTGCCACCTGAGCCTTCTAAACTGCTAGGATAATTGGTGTGAGCCACTTCATTTGGCCTCAGTTTTCAATAAATTAATTTCAGTTCCATCAACCTCTCACTTCTTCTCTGCTTTTTCATTCTATGTATTGTAGTATTGTGCTGGCAATTCTTGTCAACTCCACATTAAAAAACTACTGTTACCTTTCAAAGAAATCATTTTATATTGGCATTACAAAGCCATGAGGATGCATTTGATCTGTTAAATTAGATTAGAACCTTCAAGAATCTGACTGAGTATAATAAAATATTAATTTTTTACTGTCATTCTAACAAACATGCGCTTTTCTTCTGTTCTAGTATGTTGACTTGCCTTTTATGATTCTGAGTATGCCAGACCTGATATATGCAGACTATCTGGTTAAAATCAGATTTATAGCATTTAAACATTACGGATGTGCTATAGATCGAATAGTATTCAGGAGTACACCAATGTCTACAATAACACAACTTTGCAAATGAAGTTCTGCCAGTAATTTCTCCAAAGGAGCATAGTACATTTGGCCTAGATACAGAGTAACGCCAATTTATGAAGCAATACACTGTATGCATTAGTTAAGAAACACCCTCTCTTTGTAGACATTTTCAGGTGGATAATTTGTTTTAGGTAGGATGTGCTCCTGTGTAGGCAATATATTTAGGATTCTTGGTTTCTACCCACGAGATGACAGTAGCCCTCCTTCCCAGTTTGATTTCTAAAAATGTCTCCAGGTATTATAATCTATCCCCTGGGGACAAAATTGCCCCAGTTTTGAATCACTAGGGTAACACTTAATTCTGATAACAGAGACCCTAAAACAAATAAAGGTTTAAACACAAAAGTTCATTCTCTTCATAATATTTCTGGAAAATTCAATAGCTAGGCGAGTCACCTCTCCTTCACACAATCTTTAGGGGAATCCAGCTTCCAGGCAACTTAGGCAACTTGCTGTCTTCAATGATGGCTTCCAATGTTGTCTGGTATTCTCCATCTAAGCCAGTCAAAAGCATAAACGAGTATCACAAGGGAAGGGAAATGCCTTAAAAACTGTGGCCTTGAAATAATACATATGACTTCAGTTTAATTTGTATTGATGAGAATAAACAACACAGCCACATCTAACTGGAAGGAAGGCTCTATTCCCAGGAGGAAGAAGAATCCCTTTTAAGTTAATCAGCCATGCAACTTCCTATTCACCAATTATTCATTCACATTGTTTGTATAACACTCTTACATCCTTTTATAAGCGAGACAACCCAAAGTCCCCTCCACTCAGTTCACACTCCAGAATCTTACGGCCACATAGAGGCCTCATCACTGAGTCCAGATGAGATATTTCATGGTCCAATTTCCTGTTAACTAAAAGACAACTCATTGGCCTCAGCCATACCTCGCCCACCCCTACCATCTTGCAATGTTCAAATACTCCTCACATCTTAAAAGGCTTAGCCTAGAAGTGGTGCACATCATTTTACTTGGAGTCCCTTGGCAGGAATTCGTCACAAAGCCACATCAAACTACAATGGAGGTTAAAATATGTAGCCTAAGACAAAACAAGGAGCTTGGTTTTGATGAGCATACAGCAATGCTGTCCATCCCTGGCACATAATCTAATCTGAGAAATGATATGCAAGTGTGCAAGTGTAGAAAATTAAGAGCCCAAATGATATTGAGCATAAGGCATGTTTACAAGATTTGGTTTCTGAATGATCAGTCAGTGATACGTAGGTTTTCAGAAGAGTTTGGGGGGTCTAAGAGAGTGTGTTCATTTCTCTGTAGGGGAGGAGGGCAGAGTATCATATCCAATTGAAGCACAAAATTAATTTTTTTAACAAGGGGAAATGCTCCTTATTAAAAAAATAAATAAGTGGATGAGGGAAGATGTTTTCAGTATTGTAGGGGCACATGGGCCCCAAAGGATCATTTGGGATAGAGGAAGGACAGTGTTGAAAATAGCAATTCTAATCTAGGTCTCAGCACTTGGCAGAAGAAAAATGTTTAGGAACAAGTTAGAATTCATCGGATGAGATTGAACTTCCTCCAGTTAAGCCGAAACTCAATGGTTCACAAAAAATAAGCACAGGCAATCATCCCTTTAAATGCTCTAATACTCTAGCTTTAGTTTTTCCATTACATTTCTGTCTGTCTTCTGAACATATACGCGTTTGTGCATAAGTGTTTTGATCCGTCGCTTCTAAAACTTTTGTCAAAAATAATTGCATCAGACAAGTTAAACAAGGTGAGGTTGACTTCATTCCAGATTATTGCAATAGGAAACAGAGATTGAACTCAACACAACTTATAAAAATGTAAGAAAATTTCTAAACACTGTGGTGAAATAGTGCAAAAGTGCTAGAGGATATTAGATGGAAGGGCAGTCAGTGTGGTTGGACCATGTGTGTTTGCTAATTGGTATTTATCTAAGTTAGGCTACCAGCCATTTACAGAGATGGGAAGATAGGGGCACTGTCTTCCTTGACGAGGATGTTTCAAAGTGATGGCTGCCAGGTCCTTGAGAAAGACATTCCTGGCTGTAAAACTATTAAGAGATTATGAGAAGATTTACAACTCGAAGAGAAAGTGGAGAAATTTACAATTGCGAGCTTTCTGAAGTAAATGCTCTAAAAAGAGAGGTCATGGACCCATAGTCAGAAAGAAATCTGTTTATTCTTAAGGAGAACCTTAAGACCATCTATTCAGTACTGAAAAATAAAGGTGGTACATTCAGTGGGGAGTGTAGGCAATTACTGTCTGTTTTTGTGTGTGGTCTTCTATTCATGCAGTACAAAAATCTGTCTGCTGTTTGGTGATTCATATAAATCTATCCATTTTAAATCACTCACATAACTCTCTTACCTAAAATGATGAAGCCTATTCACACAAACATCAGGACTTTCCTTTGGTCCCATACTTAGTCACTTCATAGTTTTTAAATACTTCTGTCTTTGATGCAGCTTAATATGTGCTTTCTAATAATTACATATTTTATATAGTCATCTAAAACTTGGGAAAAATATCAAAATGATGAGGCAAAAAAATCACAGTGTATGGGTTAGCAATTTTTATTAGACCTTTAGGTTCCAGGTAAGTAAAAATGAATTTATGTAATTGTATTAGAATGTAGGCCTTGTGTCTCCACTTGTACCTAACTACGAACAGTCTTGTGCCAAATAATTATGTTTTGGTTAATGATGAGCCACATATACAACAGTAGTCCCATAAGATTATAATAGCTGTATCACATAGCCTAGCTTACAGTCAACTATACCATCTAGGTTTGTATAAGTATGCTTTAGGATGTTTTCACAACAATGAAATCACCTAACAAAACATTCCCAGAACTTATTCCCAAAGTTCCTTGATTACATTTACCAAATAAATACCGTACCAAAATTCAAATGTACAATACACACACTATTTCCCACATCCTAATAACAAAAGGAACAAGTATAATGTGATGTGAATAAATTTAGAGTGTTTTTCGCTTGCTGGTCATCATTAGACCTGTATTTCCTTAATTATGTTCATGATTTAAACCTAACCATTAATAGTTTCGTGTTTGTTCTTAGTCTATTTTTTTTTTTAGTTTCATCTTATTTTCTGTAGAGGAATGATTCTTCTATGTTACTCTTACTTTTTATTATTTCGTTATTACCCATTTATCCATTTTCTTTTCAAAGTATTCGTATGAACATGTTTTGGCCACAAGATAATGATTTCTCTTTCTGAAAGTGTTGGAAACTGAGACACTTTTTCTCTTAATTGTTTTATTAACCTGAAATTAAATCCTTCCAAATCCTAGGTGCATGCCTGTGTTGTATATTTCTCCTTTATCACAGAGGTGGTCCTAAGCCTCAGTTACTTGTAAAATAATTGACTCCTTATATGATTATTTTGCAACATTAATGTCTCTCATGAATACTTTGGAAGAATTATTTAGCTCTTTGGCAATTCTAATGCCCTTGACTTTGTAGGGTGCCCTTGTCAGTCCTCTGTGGGCCAATTTCGTCTCTTTAGAAAAAAGTAGTAACAGTCTGTTGAGACAATGACCTTTAGTTTTAACTTTTTATGGAAAGAGAAGTGAATTTTTATGATAGGATTCATTAAATGATCACTAAATCTCAAGAATTTATGAAAGTATTCCTTTTTTAAAAAAAAGATATAAATAGTGAGACTGTATTCGGAGAGCTCTTAATGACTATTTAACATGTTTTATATTTTTAATGCACATGAATTGAAACATAACGGAAATAGTTACCTTAAAGTTCATGAACTAATGAGAAGTATGAAGTAAATAACTAATCATGATTTGACCCTTTTATTAAAAACTGAGAGTATCTGAAAGAGAAAAATTCATTGTGAATTCTGATAATTTGTACAAAAAAGAATGATTGAAATATGTTGCATTAAGCATATAAGTAATGGGCATTATTATGATAACTTATCTTCTTAACATTAGTAAAATTCTATTGGTAATATGATAATTAGTTATACTGTATATTTGAGAATTTTCAGAATTAACAGCACATTTAAAATAAAAAACTTGGTTCATCACTGTAACACAGTGGTTAGGGCTCCAGCCACATACACCAATGCAGGAGGGTTTGAACTTGGCCTGGGCCTGCTAAATGACAACTGCAACAACAACAACAACAACAACAAAAATAGCTGGGTATATTGTGGTGAGCACCTGTAGTCGCAGCTACTTGGGAGGCTCAGGCAAGAAAATTGCTTAATCCCAAGAGTTCAAGATTGCTGTGAGTTGTGACACCACAGCACTCTACCCAGGGTGACAGCTTGAAACGCTGTCAGAAAAAAAAAAAAATTAATAAAATAGAAAACTTCATCCTTTGCAATCATGGAGGTCTCATACATTCTAGAGTTATGATAAGGCTATGATTCTTTAAAAAGTAATCAATGTGGATTTCATATTCATACTATAGAATAGTCATTATTAAATTGAAGTTTAAGATGTGTGAAAGTTACCATATGTTTAAGGGATAAATTTGGATTTAATGGCTTTGAGCAGAATGTGTTGAATCAAGTTCTCTTGATGTTGAACGAGCCTGGCATCTCCCTGCAGTGTGAGGCTCGCTGGGTGGTTATGTTGCTCTCTGTACAATCCATAAAGTTGTAGGGAAGTGAAAGAAAAAACCACTGGTTTAGCTTCATAGGTTTGGCGAAACAAATGACCACAAATTGGGTGGTTAAAAGCAACAGATATTTATTCTTCCACAATTCTAAAATCTGGGAATTTAAAATCAGCTTTTCTGCAGGGGATGCTCCATCCGAGGCTGCAGAGTTCTGTCTTGCCTCTTCCTCGTTTCTGGCCATGGTCAATACTACTTGGAACTTCTTTGGCTTGCAGCGACATCATTCCAATCTCTGCCTCCATCTTCACGTGGCTGTTCTCCCTCTGTGATGGGCTGCGTTTTTACATGACCTTCTTATAAGGACACCAGTCATTGGATTATTCATGTGAACGCCAAGACACCACTTACAGTTTTAATTTCCTCATCTAAGTAGACGTATGTTACCTTTCAGAAATGTGAGGATCAAATAGGAAGTGCTTTGGGAATGATAAAGGATTAGGAAAATGTTTGGTTCCTTTTTAAACCTGTGATAGTGAGGGATAGAGGCATTCAACCTCCCCAGGAACATTGTCATGGCCCAAGGGCAGCAGGAGCCAAACAGAAGGCTCCAGCTGACAACTGAGCATATTGGCCTAGACTAGAGAGAGATTGGGGTAACATCCGCAGGAGAGTGGTGGTTTTCAGAGCTTTGAAAACTTAATAGTAAAATGTACAGTTGGAATTCTAATTTTAAATTAGTGTTAGTATAAGCATATGCAACTTTTAAAATATTATATTCTTTTTTTGCAAATCATCATGTGGAGAATAATGATTTATAAATGTGAAAGGAAAATGTGAAAGGTCTATATCATAACCTAGTATAATAATCTTCTTTAGAAAATACACATGGTGCAAAACATTGGCATTCTAATCCATTAGATGGTCAGGTAGCCATAGTTTGTAGAATATATTGGAGGGGAGAGTCCTCCAATAGAATGTACAACTGATCATCTATGCATTTGGGCGAGGCAGAAAGAAAAAGGCAGAACCAAAGAATACAAATTTCTAGTTAGAAATTCAGGAGATTTATTATAGGCTCAGCACCAGTAGCTCAACGGTTAGGGCACTGGCCCCATACACTGGGGCTGGTGGTTTTGAACCTGGCCCAGGCTTGCTAAACAACAATGACAATTGCAACAACAACAAAATAGCCAGGCATTGGGGCAGCGCTTGCAGTTCTAACTACTTGGGAGGCTGAGGCAGGAGAATAGCCTAAGCCCAGGAGTTGGAGGTTGCTGTGACCTGTGACACCACGGCACTCTACTGAGGGTGATGTAATGAGGAGACTCTGTCTCCAAAAAAAAAAAAAGAGAGAGAGAGAGAGATTTATTATACCAACATGGTGACTACAGTTAATGACATAGTGAATACTTGAAAAATACTAAAAGAGTAATGTGCTATATCTATATCTATCTATATATAGTATTTATATATAAATACTATAAATATAATACTATAGTATAGTACTATATAAATATACTTATATTTATATAAATAAATACATATAATACTATAGTATAGTATTATATAAATATATTTATATTTATATAAATAAATACTATATATAGTATTTAGTACTAAATCTATATATAGGAATATATATATAGATATAGCACAGTACTCTTTTAGTATTTTTAAAGAATTCACTATGTCATTAACTATAGTCATCATGTTGGTATAATAAATCTCTCTTTTTTTTTCAGTACTGTGCTATATAGTATTTAGTATATATACTAAATAGTATAGTATATATACTATATATAGTATATATTTAGTATTTTTTTAAGAATATTAAACATTTTAGTATTTTTTAATAATTCACTATGTCATTAACTATAGTCACCATGTTGGTATAATAAATCTCTCTCTCTCTTTCTTTTTTCACTACTGTGCTATATAGTATTTAGTACTATAAATACTATATATATAGTATATATACTATAGTATAGTATATATTTAGTACTTTAAATACTATATATATAATAGTATAGTAAATATAGTACATATTTAGTACTTTAAATACTATATATGTATATATAGATAGATATAGCACAGTACTGAATATAGTACTAAATGCTATATATATGAATATGTATATAGATATAGCACAGTACTCTTTAAGTATTTTTTAAGAATTCATTATGTCATTTACTGTGGTCACCATGTTGGTATAATAAATCTCTACCTCTTTTATTTATTTATTTTTTTTAAGATAGTACTCTTTTATATTTGTATATATGTATACATATATATAGATATAGCACAGTACTCTTTTAGTATTTAGTATTCATCCATAAGGAAAGATAGAGACTTTACACTTTTGTATTTACCTGGATGGAGCTGAAACACATTCTTCTCAGCAAACTATCACAAGAATGCCAAAAAAAAAAATCCAATGTATTCAATACTCACATGAAACCAATACATAAAGAACTACAAGCCCACAAGGAAGAAAAGCACACTATAGTGTAGCAAGGAGGAGGAGAGAGTTTGGAGAGGGGAGGGGACAGGAGGGTGTGTGAGTGGCAGGATCTCACCTAATATGCACAATGTAAGGGTATTCAGCACGCCCCTGGTGGCGTGATCTCACCTAATGTGCACAATGTGAGGATGTTCAGCACGCCCCCTGGTGGCGGGATCTCACCTAATGTGCACAATGTGAGGATGTTCAGCACGCCCCCTGGTGGCGGGATCTCACCTAATGTGCACAATGTGAGGGTGTTCAGCAGCCCCTAGGTGAAGGGCTGAGCTATAACTCGAACTTTAGCTTAGAAATGAAAACAACTAACCTTAATATTTGTACCCTCATAACAATCTGAAATAGAAACAAAAAGAGAGTACTTATAAAATGTTCTCACCAAAAGAATGACAAATATGTGAGGTAATGTGTATGTTAATTAGCTAGATTTGAGCATTCTACAACATGTATACTTCAAAGCATCCTTTTGTATGTGGTAAATACATAATTTTATCTGTCAATTTCAAACATTTTAATAAAAGAAATAAGCTGGTTCTAAGTTGAGGGCCACGTGAGACACTCAGCTCATTCCCTGGTGGTGACAGTGATTGAACCTGAGCAAAGGAATGAATGTAACAAATGAATGAATGTGTTCCTATCCACTTGACCGAGGTCCAGAGAGTTTGCCTTCATTGACACTGGCAGGAATACACTCATTAACTTACTCAATCATCAAGCCCATCTAAATAGTGATTGCTAAGTATAAGCAATTGTGTTAGATGCTGAGGACTTAAGTGAACCAACCATAGCATTGAAAATCTAATGGAAAAATAACATTTAAGTTAGTAGTATTTACTTGTTAATTATAGCTGATGTTTAAAGAGCATTTGTGACAGCTAAAGAGTTTACATAAATCATTCAAAATCTCTGAACTGAAAAAAACAAAGCTCTGCCTTAATTAGTGCCTGGAGGTGGAAGGAGTTCAGAAGGGCAAGAACTACATTAATATTTAATTTTATATAAGTTTATGCATGTAATGAGGAAATCACTATTTTGAATCATAACATTATAAAGTTGAAGCAGAAAAAAAGAGCTATTAGAATTGGAGATTTTTAAAGATCCTCATTTTACACACAGTGAAATGGTAACAAGAGTTAGCAACTGAGATGTTTTAAGAATAGTTCCAGTATTTGGCAATTGATGATTTTGTTTCAAAACTGCTTTCTATTACTTTGTGGTTCATGTCCACGATAGATAGGGAGAGTGATTCCTACAAAAAAGAATAAATATATTCAAAGCTCTTTTATATAGAATTCTTAAGCAAGTTTCTATGGCTCCTAAGAGACTAACCAAAATATTTAATTGGCCCCTCCTGCCTGCAAGGCCTGGCCCTTCTCAACCCTCTGGCTTCCTCCACCCCAGACACACTGGCTACTTCTCAGGCTCTCAGGATTAGACAGATGCTTCTGCCTGCAGGGCTCTGCTACACTCTTTGCTTGCCTGGATTTCACTTTTCACCTGCCTATTAACCTCCACATCTTCAAATCTCAGCTCAAATGTCATTTTCTGAGAGCAGCCTTCCTTGAGCTTGAACTACTCCAGCACTATGGTCACACAGCTTTCTAAAATATTCTTTATCATTGTAGGTTTATTTTTTGGATTATTTGGTATGGCTACCTCACGTCTAGCCCTGGGTTCTGCTACAACAGAACTGAGAGAAAGGCTTAGGTGCATGTGGTCTAAAGTGGGATGGACCCCATGGTGGGCGTGAGAGACTAGGCTGAGGGGAGTTGAATATGAAAGGAAAGGTGGCCACAGACAACCTGTGCTCCGTCCCACTGGGGCTTAAAAGCAAGTTTGTGAAAAGCATCTCAGAACTGTCTGTCTTGTGGATGAAAAAGGAAATCCCTTATTCACTGGCGCTGTTGTCTTGGGTCCAGGGTTGCCTGTAACATTTGTGCCTGCATTCTGATTTGCAAATTTAAAAAATCCTCAGTGGATCCTCATGAGACACTATTCTGTGGAGAGGGGAGCTGGGGAGGTTGAAGTCCAAGGCAGCATGGGGTGCACAGTTAGCATCAATTTGGATCTCTCCAAAGTTGTACCGCACCAATCACATGAAAAAAAGTTGGAGCAGAGGGATGAGATGTGAAGTCTGGGAGTTATCCCCTCTCTGAATAGAAGCGCACAATCTATGACTATCTTCCTAATCGTTACGTATTATTTATCACTTTCCTTAAGGCCTGGCATATAATAATCACTCAAAATGTATTTTTAGTAACCAGTGCAGTACAGGAATTCTTTCTTGTTATATTATGAAATTTTTAAATCATAACTTGTGAGAATATAACAGCCTATACAGTAAGATTATGAAAATTACTGTAATTCAGACCAGATGTTCCTTTTTAAGATAATATTTGTAATTTCTGCCTTGGTGGGGTATAAAATTAGTAAACGTGGCCTCCAATTTATAGGCCCTTATACTACATTCAATGATTATTTTCTGTTTAAAAAGAAAATGTTTGGTGCATACAAAGTAGTAGTTTTATCTGGTTCAAGGTTTAGTAGAATTGCAGGTGCAAGTGGGAGTACTTCAGGGAAGAGTCATGTCTTGATGTGCTTGCATTGCTAGTAATCTTTTTATAAGCTTAAAACCAATATTCAAGTGTTAGTTATAAGTAGCTTAGGAATTGAGTTAAGAAAATAATTGCAGAGGATGGGCAAAGGAAAAACAGAAACAGGAGAGAAGTGGATTCAGAAGAATCCTCAACCCAGGGCAGCGTCCTGCTGGAGGCACCTTTAAACCTCCAGAAGTGTCTTGCTAAAATTTCGGCCCTCACCTAGTTCCACTCTTCCACTGAGGCTGCAGAGGTCTCTAAGCAGGCCAGGCTCACTGGGAGGGGCAGAATTCTCTAATCTCCCTGAGAGAGAGCCTTTGTAAAGTTAAAGCATACAGAATGTTTAAACCTTGTTAAAAGCAGCAAGATTTGCTTTGGACCAGATGAGGAGATAAAATATCTCTTTTCTTCTGTCACTTTGATATAAACAGAAGCATCTGTCTGAAGCAAAAAGCTTATTGAGTACTGATTGTTACTCTTGCAATTTTTGTGCTGGCTTAATTGAGATCTTCTCTGATGTCCTGTTCTCCGACTGTTTTTCACTGTCCCATACTCTGTTTATGTTAAAGATCGTAAATGCCTTAGAGCAATAAAGGTAAAAAAGTAAATGCATCCAATTAACACAATTAGTTAAAGAAGTAGTTTGGTTGGGAAAATGCAAACATAGCCCACATCAGAATTGTTTGCCTTTCCTTGTAAAATGTATGATTAAAACAATGGTGTATGAAATTAAGACAGGAGTAACCTAGGGCAAGATGCTGCTGGTGTGTTGAACCTCAGGAAGAAAAGGGATGCAGTCTCCTGACCCAGGTTAACTCTTAAACTTTCTCTTTGTCTCTTGAATTATCATTTTCTTCATTCTCTCGCTTCAATCGAGCCCCATAGCATGATTGAGGATGCCCAACGTAGTATCAAAGTTCCCCCCAAAGGAAAAATGCAATGTGCCACCTTAGCTCATAATAATTAGAGAGTATGGGCATTAAATATCCTGCTTCATTGTAATTGGGGACAGTTAAGTGGATGATAATAAAAAGATAGTATCGAATGACAAGAATAGCTATCTGGCAGGGCATGGTGGCTCACGCCTGTAATCCCAGCACTGTGGGAGGCTGAGGTGGGAGGATTGCTTGAGCTCAGAAGTTTGAGGCTTGTTTGAGGAAGAGCGAGACGCCGGCTCATGAAAAAAAAAAAAATGGAAAAACCCAGCCTGGCACTGTGGTAAGTGGCCGTAATCCTAGAGTCTTTGGAGGCTGAGGCAGCAGGATGCCCATAGCCTGAGTTTGAGGTTGCAGTGAGCTACGAAGCCATTGCACTCTTCTCAGGGAATAGGGTCCAACTCCGTCTCAACAGAAAAAGGAAGAAAAAAAGAATAGCTATCTGGGCACAGGATTCATTTAAAACAGAAATCTAAAACAAATTAAAAATATGAGTGAGAGAAGGGAAGAAAAATAGCAACAGAAAAACAGAACAGCCACTCGACACAGGACTTCTAAATACTTCACAGACACCAACATAGCCCCTGCATCCATCTGATTCCATTTTCTCTTCAAATGTCATCTCCTCAGAGGGAATTGCTTTCTAAGTTACCAAGCTTGCCCTTGGCCTTTCAAACTCTATCCCCTTATTCCGCTGTGCTTTTTTTGTTCCTGGTGTTTATCTTCACCCAATGTACTCTGTGTTCTTGATAACATATGCTACTAATTATTATAACATATGAAGGGCTTAACTTATTATTAGTGGACTCTGAGCCTTCTGGAACAGGTAGTTTTCTCTGTTTGCTGCTTTATCCTCAAAGTCCAGCATAGTTATTGGCATAAAGTTGAAGCTTAATAAATATTTAAAGAATGACTGACCAATCAAATGAATGCATGCTAATATCCCTCATCAATACACCCTTAGTTTCCCAGGCCTGGACATTGTTCATACGAGTTAGCTTCAGAATAATGCACAATCACAAGACTTGAGGACCACAAAATTATTTTAGTTTTAGGTTTAATTTGTCTAGAAAGGGTCTTTACCTTATATTAGGGGATGCGTTCTGCTAACTTATATAATTAGAACTTTATGGAGTCCTATATTTAGTCAAGTGTGCCAATCAGAAAAGCAGAAGCACTTTGAAAAGCCTTAAAAATTGAATAGAGGGTTTTTAGTGAAGATAAAGATTACACTGAAGATTGAAGAGCTGAGAGACAAAAACAAGTCCAAAATTACAGATGGCGGGAGACAACTGTTCTCGCCAGCGTTGGAGGGACAAGGAGAGATTTTATTACCAGAGCACAGATACATGAGCTATTTTACAGAGTTGGGGGTCAAGGAAGAGATGCTGATGTGCCCTAGGAAATGGTGGGATACCTACAGTTCTTCATCGGAGCTTCCTTCTAGTGAATCTTCCATGCAGAGTGTTAGAGAACAAACCTGAAAGAAAATAGACTATTTAGCTAGCATACATGCGAGAAACGGAAACACGTGAAGAAGAACAAAAAGTAATATGGATCCAGGGTGTGGAATTCTCTCCAGTACAGAAACATCACGAGCATTGGAAGGGTCTGTGATGAACAAGTTACATTTTGCTTCCTTTTTCTGTAACTGTGCTGACATTAGAATTTAAGCATAATACAACTTATGGGGTTGGATACCAAATAATAATAATATTAGCCTGAGAGAAAAAGGTGAAATTTCTCAATGACAAATCATTTTTATAGCTAATTATGTTACACTTTGAGATGACGTGGCCTCATTTTTCTGAGACTTACTTGTAAAGGCGTAAAAATGTTGCTGCTATGCTAGCCCAGCCAGAAAGGTGAGTGATAGATAATTAGTCCAAAAAACATTCCTGAGCATTAACTATGTGCTAGAAATTGTGTGGGAACTCAGAATAGAGGTAGGAATAAATATAATAAACAGTCCTTTCCTTGAGAAACTCACAATCTAGTACCGAAGTGCAAGACTAAGAGTTAGTTTCAGTACAGGAGGTAAGTTCTGCAACAGAGGCAGGGAAGAGGTCTGTAAACCTAGAATATACCTCACAAGGTCAACACTGGCTGGGCTTCTTCGTTAAGGGTTTTCCAAAATCTATATGCACCTGATGATATCTGCTAATTCTACCGATTTGATACATCTGACTCCCACTGTTTGCCTGTTGCATTTACTTTCTTTTGAACAACATACTGATATTAGTCAGTTGTTGGAACAAATCACAAATTTTTATAACATAAAAAAAATTGAGGACAATTAATGACACAGTAGGGCATGGGGGAAGAGAGAGCAAACAGAGAGAGAATGAGGGAGGGGGTGAGGGAAAGAAAACAAAAAAAGAAAAGAAAGTAGTGACTAATTCTCACATAAATTGGATTCAATTTTGACCAAAGTACATTACTTAAACATTAATTTTTAATTTAACTTGTCAATATGTTGTTTAGGATATTGCATCCTTATTTATAAGTGAAATATGTTTGTAATTTCCCTTTACAACAATATATTTTCTCCAATTTCAATATTAGGTGTATCAAGTAGAATGATTTTGAAATATTTCTTCTTTTTCTATTGTCTATAAAATTCGGCATGACTGGTTTTTTGAAACTCTCTTTTACTTTTATTTATATAATATTAGTTGTCTATTTTTTGAGACTTTGGAAAAAAAATAAGAAGTTAGCTGACAACTTCATACTGAGCATCAGAGCCAAAGCATTCTATAATAGACATGCTCTTATTTGACAATGTGAACATTACTTTTTTGGCATTATTATTAATATTGCTTAATATTTTGATGCAGTAATCGTGTGTTTTCTTTTCTGAATGTATTTATCTTTGTTCATTCTTTACATGGTTTTTATTTCTAGTCCTTATCTTAAATATTGTTATTGTTATTAAATTTTAAGCCTTTTAAATTATGTGAAGGCAAAAGTAGAAACCTAATAAACACATGTATATGTAAAAATAAAAAAGAAAGAAAAATTAAAATATAAATAGCTAATATTTAAAAAACATAATATCAGAACCTTTCTGCTAGCACAAGTACTTTGTAGGTAATAAATAAGCAAACAAGTTCAAATGCATGAATTAGGTGTTTACTTTGTGAGGTGCATGAATGGAATTTTAAAAATCTCTTCTCTCCAAGCAAAGCGAATTTTCCTGAGCATTAATGAGATGAAAGAAATGAGAGAATTCTGTCCATGTAAGAGTTGGAACTTCATGTCAAGATCATTTGGGTGACTAAGTCTGAATTCCATTTCACCTTTCTTCCACCTCTGTCGAATCTCTGTGCAAGCACATGCTATCAGCCTTACCGCCTATTCAGGAAGGTAAATAACACTTAGCAGTTATAAGTTTAGAGCATTAATGGAACATAATTCAAATTCTCTTGTAGATTCTCCAGATCCCTTTAGGTATTTAAAGGCTTTTAATAAATGGGTCAATTTTAATGACTGCTTCTCAGGCTTCCCCATCCAACCATGTCAGTGAGGACAAGGGGCTGAGGATGATCAATGGGTACAAGATAAGACCCCAGACTCGCCCATTCTCATCTCTGAACATCACTGCCAGTGGGGCTCGCCAGGCTGAAAACATGGGCTGCAAGTAAGATGAAAAATTAATTTTCAAATTTAAAGTATCTAGGGCGTTGTATAATATTTTATGCTTCTGTAGTTAAAAATTAATACAATGGATTGTTATTATGCATGTTTATATTTTTAAGTGTAGTCTTAAAAATCTCTGTAAAAGTACCCTTTCAAAATATTGGTATATTTGAAATTTATTTAATAAATTAAAGTCATAATTTTAGTTATCTCTAAGATTTAAAAACTGCTTTGAAATAAAGCTACATATTATAGATACAGCAACTTAGGCAAATTTGGGTTCCTAAAAATTTCTATTCTCCTCTTAGTAACCCTATGGAAAAGCAGCATTTTCACTATGGAATGAACAAAATGATATATCATTCACTTCTTAATTTCAGAGAACATTTTAATATATTTAGAAAGTCCTTCAAAGTCTACTGAGCACAATGTCAATAGATTTGTTTTATCTTCCCTATTTACAGATAAATAAGAGCAGCTTTACTCATCAAATGTGAAAGTTATCACAGAAAAAGTGCAGCTCCTTATTATAAATGACTTTTCAATCAGTTGTACCCATGCTGATAAAATCTAAAATAACTCTCAGGAGTAGATGGGGACCTGATTAATCTGTAAACTATTGTCATTTTTCTTACATCTCTCTTACTCAGGCATCAGAAATAATTAGTTTTTAACTGAGAACTGTTTTGGCTTACATAACAAATCTTAAAAGCAAGAATGAAACAACAAAAAAAAAAGACAAGTGTTTCCAAATATTTGACCACAAAATAAATCTCAAGGATATTTGACAAGGTAAAATTGTTGATATCTGATATCCAGTCAAAAGTAAAAAGTACTAAAAAAAAAGCACTGTGAAAAAGGAGATAAAACCACCAAATAAAACTGACCCAGGGGTGACCAAAGCCAGAACAAACAGAACAGATGAGGATATTAAATAGGTTATCCTAACTTGTAATCTATATATTCAAGAAATTAAGGAGAAACATAGAAGATACAAAAAGATCCAAAATAAACTTTCAGAAATGAAAATTATGGTGTATGAGATAAAATACACTTGATATGATTAACAGTAGATTAGACTTTGCAAAGGAAAAGATTAGTAAACTTTAAGGTACAGCAATAGAAGCCTTCTAAAATGAAACAAAGAGAAAGGAAAATGTTTAAAAGTGAACAAAGTCCTGGTTGAGCTGTGGAACAACATCAAAGGACCTAAACGTGCAAGTAAATGAAGTCCCTTTTGGATCAGAAAGTTACAGGAAAAGCGGGAAAAGAGAACTATTTGAAGAAATAACGGCAAACAATTTTCTAAATCTGATTAATAAAAGTAAACCTACAGATGTAAGAATCTTAGCACACCCGTATCACAATAAGCATGAAGAAAACCATCCTAAAAGCACTAATCAAGTTGTTCAAACCCAGTGACAAAGAAAAAATCTTAAAAGCACCCAGGGATTAAAGACATGCTACATTCAGAAACAATGAAAACACAAGACACGTCAGAATACAGGGGGTGAGGAAACAACAGGTGACTGATATGAAAGTTCTGAAAGAAAAAGCTATTGACCTAGGGTTCCTAATGCTATTAGGCATGAACTGAATTGTGTTCCCTGAAAATGATAAGTTGAAAACTGAACCCCTTATGGGATAATATTTATCAATAAGGTCTTTGAGAGATAAATAGGTCTATATGAGGTTACGAGGGTCAGGGAAGCAAGAAAGCTCCCAAACAGGCTGTATCAAGTAGAAGAAAGAATCTCAGAATTTAAAGACAAGTCCTTTGAATTAACCTGGTCAGTCAGAGGTACAGAAGAAAGAATAAAGGAGAATGAGCAGTCAACCAGAAATGTATGGTGCTACGTAAAGTGAGCCAATACACAAATGGCTGGTATCCTGGAGGGAGAAGAAGAAAAAGCAAAAAGCAGTAGATGCTGGCATGGGTGCAGAGAGAAAGGAATGCTTATACACTGTGGGTGGGACTGCAAAAGAGTGCAATCTCTCCTCTATGGGGATTCATAAAAGAAATAATTGTCTTACATTTAATTACTTACAGTCAATCCATTACTTACATTTGAGCCATTAATCTCATTCCTGGGAGTCTGCACAAAGGAAAATAAGTCATTTAATGCAAATGGCACCTGCACTCAAATGTTCATGATAGCACAATAAACGATTGTAAAGAGGTGGAATTAACGTAAGTGCCCATTAATTGACGAGTAGATAAAATGTGGTCTATATATACACACATAAACATGCCACGGTGTACTACTCAGCCATAAAAAAGGATGAAATAATGTCTTTTGCGGGAACTTGGGTGGAACTGGAGACCCTTTTCCTAAGTATCTCAGGAATGGATAAACAGCACATATATTCACTAATAAGGGGGAGCTAGTTGGTGTGCACACATGGGTACAAAGAGATGTGAAAGACACTGGCAACTGGTAATGGGAAAGGGTAGGAGGCAGGTGCGGGACAAAAACTTACCTGTCAGGTACGATGAACACTATTCTGGTGATGGACACATGGAAAGCCCCAATTTAAGCATTATACAAGTTATCCATGGAACAAAAACATTTGTACTCCCTTAATATTTTGAAGTAAAACAAAATCTAGATTGTTTTCTGACTCCTATGTAGAAACCGACCAATACAATAATCAATTATAACACATTAAATTATCTTTAAAAAAAAAACGGCTTGGCCTCAACATCTCTAGCTCAGTCACATACACCAGAGGTAGCAGGTTTGAATCCAGTCTGGGCCTGCCAAACAAAAATTACAACTACAACCCCAAAATAAAAATAGCCAGGCATTGTGGCGGGCACCTGTATTCCCAGCTACTTGGGAGGCTGAAGCAAGAGAATCACTTAAGCCCAAGAGTTTGAGGCTGCTGTGAGCTGTGATGCCGCAGCACTCTACTGAGGGTGATAAAGTGAAATTCTGTCTCAAAAAAAAAAAAAAGTCAGCCCATGCAGCCATAAATCCATATAATCACAACCGTATAGCTATCAACAGAAAGAAGGAGGAGTGGAAAACCAATTATTTTCAGATTATGGTAACTAATAAATCTGGATACTGATGCATTGTAGGAATTACATTTTGCCACCACCAAGGTAATAGCTGATATAGAAAAGGATCAATAGTAGATATTAAAATTACTAAGTAAGGGTTATTGGGGTAGAGAATATTTCTTCTCATTTAAATGTCCTTCTACAAAGTATGTATTATGTAATAAGACTCAAATTTACCTTTATGACAGATAGAAAAGATTAAACTAGATGAAGAAACTTCGGGAGAAACAGGATAAGGAAAAGAAGAATAGTGCTTCAGGGCTTCGGTGTGTACTAAGCTAGAGACGACTTTTGGACATGCTAGGTGTTATGTTAAGCAGGCAGACAGACACGGGTTTGGAGTCCAAAGAAGAGTTTGGGAGATACCTGTAATTTCTGAAATCTTCACTGTCCAAATGGCATTTGAAACCACAGGGCCAAAGCCAGTCAACCATATGGCAGTTCCCTTTATCCATGGGGAATATGTTTCAAGCCCCCAGTGGATGTCTAAACCCACAGATATTACAAAACCCTGTCTGCCCCATCTCTTTTCAATCTGGTAAATATGAGGCCTACTAAGTGACTAGTAAGTGGGTGGTATAGATGTTACAGGTACAACATCCCTGATCAAAGGGATGGTTCATGTCCTGTAAGGCTGCGGCCCCTACCTCTGGTCTGTGGCCTGTTGGGATCCAGGCTACACATCAGGAGGTGAGCAACAGACAGGTGCACCTCCATCTATGCTCACAGCTACTCCCTGCCACTCACGTCAGCACCTGGGCTCCGCCTCCTGGGAGTCTGAACTCCACTGTAAACTGGACATCCCCAGGACCTATGCTGCCCACTCCGTGTGAGACTAATGCCTCTCTCTTCCATGTCCATGGAAAAACTGTCAACCATGAGATGGTCTCTGGTGCCCAAAAGGTTGGGGACCACTGCTATAAGGGACAGAGAGAAAGATTTCATCACAGTCCTCACAACAGCGCGCAATTAAACAATTACGAATTGTTTATTTCTGGAACTCTCCATTCATTACTTTCAGACATGATTGGAGATAACTGCAACTGCAGATAAGGAGAAATTGCTGTATTTATTAGAGATGCAAAGAGAAAAGTTTCAAGACCTGAACTCTCAGGAGCAGAACAAAGAAAACTGATTGAGGGAGATAAGGAGAAACTGGTAGAGGAGGATATGAAGATTTGGCCCATGGAGAGAAATAAAGAGCCATGTGAAAATGAGTTTTCTGTATTGGAAGAGAAAAAGAAAAATGGTTCAGGGAGCAGATACCTGAGCCAAATGCTCCTGAGTTCAAACCAGATGAAGACTGGGAAATAACCACCGGATTTGTCAATATTGGAAGACATTGGTGATATTCAGAAGAACATTTGGGGTGGAGTTTTGAGGATGAAAGCCTGGCTGACAGAAGTTTAAGAAAAAAAGGGATAGGAAAATTTCAGACAGCTAATACAGATCACTCTTCCAAGGGTATTTCTATAAATAGGAACACATATGTGGTAGAATACTTGAAAAGGAAATAGAGTAAAATAATCTTAAGATGGGAGAAATCATAGGATATGTGAATTCTGATCGGAAGGATACAGGGAAGGGGGCAGTGACACTCACACAGCAGGTGGGCTGCCGAACAGTGTCCTTGACACTCACAGAGCAGGTGGGCTGCCGAGCAGTGTCCTTGATACTCACAGAGCAGGTGGGCTGCCGAACGGTGTCCTTGACTAGGCGAGGGGGCTCCACCGTGAGGGGGTGGCTTTGTTGTGGGCAGCCGATAGTTCATCTCGGTGAAGGAGGGACAGGGCACAGATGCTGGTTGTTTGATGGTTCAGACTGTTCTCTTCCCATCACCTCTACATCTTCCCTCCACCCCAGAATGACAATGGGGTGAGAAAGGTGTGAGTATTTTAAGGAAAGGCCATGGGCATGGCTGTGACATGAAGAGCGTATTAGACACAGGCAAGGGAATGTGATGACCGGGCAGCTTGAAGAGCCTCCTCGACGGTGTTGCCTTTGAATTTAAAATAAAAGTAATCGACATTTTTTTATTTTTGTTTTTGTTTTCGGCTTAGGAGGTGTCAGTACAAATCAGCTCGTGTTTTGCCAAGAGATGTGGCAAAATGAGAACAATACAAAGGTATTGAAAGTACAGGGGAGGGAGAATTACAATAATTGGCCATGAAATTGAAGCTGGCTTAGGAGGGAAGAGAAAGGTGATAAAATCAGGGGGTTGCAGTAACCGCTGGTTGTGTGTCAGAAGAAAGATATTTAACATAGCTGTAGAGCTCAAGGTCTTTTCAGCGAGGTACACTGCGGAGTAAACCCCGTCAGAAATGTGCGCGGCACACACGTGGGGCTCCGGAGCAGGCTAAGAACTCATTCAGCACTTGAACAGTCCAATCTTTCTAAACTTCAAAAAATAAATAAATTATAAATGTCTATACTTATTACAAGTTAGCAATGAATCCTTCCCTGCTTTACCTGAATAATGCATTCTTGCCTGTTAATAGTGTAAAATAATGGAATAACTTGAACATGTCAATTGGGCTTAACTGGAACAATATTTTAGTATTTAAAATACTCCCATGTGAATAATTAAGAAAGCTTGTGAATGATAATATGATTTATATTTGTGTCAATATTATTTTCACCAAGGGGTAAATGCATTTAAACTTCATAAGCCAAATTACATTCCTGAATTTTTAACTCTGCCTTTAAGAAAAACTATTTACCAAATTTGCTATAGTAACAGTCTGTCAGCAACAAGATTCCTTTCTCTTATATTAAATAAAAAGAAAAGAAATGTTTCTCTTTGGAACTAAACCTCTGGCTTGTCTAAGAATGAAGTAGAAGCATCTTGAAAGATGTATGTGATTTGAAATACATGTTTGGGTTTGCAGAGCTGAAATGACTTAAAACACCAGAGATAAGCTAGTTTAAAATTCTTCATAAATCATGGCCTATTTCTGTAACTTCGGGCAAACTTCTGTCTCAGGGAGGTGTTGGCATCATTGTTTAAAGAAAAAGCTAAGCCTGGTTGCTAAAGATTTTCTTGGGCTTTAACTTTGTCTTAGATGTTGACTTTTTTGTTACAAAAGGAAGTTAAATCCTTTTCTGAAGATTGTTAGAACTGAAAAACCTACATATGCCATTGTTGTTCATAAAATTAACATACACTGGTGGCAAGATGGTAGTATTAGACCAAGAGGCTAATCTGATGTCCACAATCTTCAGGAACTGTAATACAACAGCAACAACAACTAAAACCACTTCTAATGTGGTATCAGACTGTTGGGTGAAGTCAAAGGGAGATATGAAACCTACTGTCCTTGGTTTTTGGATGTTAGCCATAGAGAACTGAAGGGGCTATTTGGAGAACAAATTGGGAAAGTTCCTTTAAAACCAGGAAGGATACTATAGGTGGCCCCATCCAAAGACTTTGCTCTCAGGAATAGATTTGATTGAGAGTAACGAAGAAAGTTGCCTTAGCTGTAAAGTTACTACCTGACTGTGCCTTTCAAACCTAAACAGACAAATATAAAGTTTATTTTATTTAAAAAATATATACTTGGTCCGGGCACAGTGGCTCACACCTGAAATGCTAGCACTCTGGGAGGCCAAGGCAAGTGGATTGCTTGAGTTGAGGAGTTCGAGACCAGCCTGAGCAAGAGTGAGACCCCCTATCTCCATCTCTAAAAAAATAGTTGGGTGTTGGGGTGAGCATCTATTGTTCCAACTTCTCGGGAGGCTGAGACAAGATCACTCAAGCCCAGGAATTTGAGGTTGCTGTGAGATAGGCTGCTGCTGTGGCAGTCTACCCAGGGTGACAAAATGAGACTCTGTCTCAACAAAAAATAATAGTAAAAATAAAAACAAATATATTTACACACACACATATATATTTACTCGAATATTTAGATAAGTATCATAAAAATGATTCGCAGTGAGTCATTTTTGTTAATTGTACAATGATATAGTAATTTTTTCAAACTTGTGAGTAGGTTCTATAAATACCTTCCTTACAATAATAAAATCCATTTGTTTACTGATAGAACAAACATTTATTGTCAGTCCAACGTGTGTGAAGCGATGTGTTACAGCCTGAGAATGCAATTCTCCAATATGGCTTCTTAACTTCATCAAATACATACACATCTATGTAAGTAGTAACTAAAACATCTGCCTCACAGGAAAAGTGAAAGAAATGTTAAACAGCTCAGCATCTATGCCCATGACTGTAGACAGTGATGGCGTACAAGTTTATATCCACCAGGCAGATGTTGCCACTGAAATCAAGACATCTACTTGACACTTGCACTTGAAGGTCTAATTGGGATCACAAACTCAGCGTCCCACAATAAACTGTGATTTCACTTTCTAGAACTTGCTCTTCTTCCACACCCTTATATTTCAGTAAATGCAGTAAATCTACCTTCTTTCTTCTGCTCGTTTTTCAGAACCAAGAGCTGGACGGCCATGGCCACCTTTCCAGTATATCACTAATTTATTCATGTCAAACTATCATCTTTTACTTGGACTAGTGCAGGATTTTCGTACCTGGTATCTTATCTTCCATCATTGCCCTCATCCTCTCAACCTTTCAAACTCTATAGAGAGCCAAAATGTAATTTTTTTAAAAAGGAAAAAATAGACATCAAATGATGTCACTCCCTGCTAAATCCTTCAATGATTTCTAATTACACATTAAATAAAATCCAAACATTTTGTTGTGGCTGCCAACTCATGGATTACGTGATATTTTCCCATTGCTTAGACTTTAGCTCCTTCTGTGCTCCCCAAAGCACTTATAGTCACTTTAGAACTTGTGAATTTTTCTTAAAAATGTCATCAATTTTACAGCCTTTGCATCTGATTCCTCTAAATTCCTGTCTCAGCACATGTGTCCTAGAATGGCCTTCCTCAGTTATTTGTTATATTACATTATTAGGAAATGTCTCAATTCCTTAAGTACTAAGTTTCACAGTTGGCATCTGTGACATTTTGCTTTGACACTTCTTGGGGTTTATTGGGGGGGGAGGGTTAGTTTGTTTTTATTGTGAAGGTACATCCTTATTCCTTCAAATGCACATTATGGCTTATGACTATCTTTCAACATATTTTTAGAGTGATTTCTGTGGAATGATGGATAAGTCAAAAATTTGTTTTATTTTTGAATGTGACTTCTATTGCGTAACCAGTGCAGCATAGACAGCTCAATATATCCACAAAGGTTCTGGGAAGCATGTGGGTAATGAATGCATGGTATTTGATGGTTTGAGACATTCCATTCTGGTGATTTTAATCTTGGAAATGAGCCATGGGGGCTACCTGAAACTAAGGTGGGTAATGACAAGCCGAAAGCTGTAGTGGAGATGAATCCATCTCAACCTACGTGTGAATTAGCAGCAGGGTTTGATGTTACTCGTTGAACAATACTGGACCAAAGAAATCCACAAGGTAAAGGAGCTGGATAGATGGGCTGCACGTGAATTAAAAGACATCAGAAGAGACGCCATCTGGAAGCAGGTGTTTCTTTGGTGTCACGACGTAAATACGAATAGTTTCTACACTGTATTGTCACGGGTTATTTCTGACAATTGTAAGTGTTGGGCACAATGGCTGCCTTAAGTGCTGAGATGCTGTCCAGAGCTGACTATTTGCCCAAAAAAAGCTCATGGTGCCTGTATGGTGGTCCAGTGCTGGTGTCATCGACACAGCTTCAGGAGACACGGTCAGTAAATTATAGCAGGTGTCTACTGCAACCAGCTGGATGAAATGAAAAGGATGCTTGTGATTAGGAAGCTGAGATTGGTGCATAGAGACAGGCCGATCCTCTTGCAAGACAACACTCAACCATAGGCTGCACAAACAACACTGCTCAACTATAGAACCTGGACTTGAACCTCTCTGTCATCCACCATACTCGCCCATTGACTACCACAGACCTTGCACCCACTGACTACCTCTTTCTCCAGGCTTTGGATTACTCTTACAAGGAAAAATAGTCAGTTCTCAACATGGGGTGGAAAACGCCTTTTGCCACCAGCAGCTCTCCAGGCTTCTTTGTTGCTGGCACACACGAGCTACCGTTAAGACGGCCAAACTGTGTCAAAAGTTCAGGTGTATAGTTTGATTAATTGTACTGCTTCTTGTTTGAGATATAATAAACTAAACTTTTCATTTGAGACATTTCATGATTAATGACCTAATAGAATTTATATCAATCTGTGATTATCTTCTACATTATTTGTTTCACCTACACCACTCCATTAATTACAGGATCCTGCAAGACAGAAACCTGGCTGCCTTGTTTATGACTGCTATCAGCACATAGAATAGGACCAGCGACATCAAAAATAATCAATGTTCTTAGTAAAATAACAAATATAGCATTCCAAATATTTCTATTGCTCCTGATTCTCTGTTAATTTAACAGATGATACATATTTATATTTGGTTATAAAATGGCAATCACTTCAAACATCCTGAGTAGTACATAGAGACTTTCTGTTTAACGCAATGTTTTATATGAATGTTTCCAGTAGCATTTTAGTTCCATGTGACAAATGTGTGCTGCAGACCTACTGTGTGGATCAGCCTTTGTGATAGGCCCTGCGAAAAGAGAGATCAATTCAATATGGTCCATCCCCTAAAATGATGTCAGTGCTTATAGCTCTGGAAACATCGTGTATAGTTATCATTTTCATCTTTTCAGCAATTATTCTTCATGATTTATTAATTCTTTATATTTTCTCTTCTTATGATAAAAATATTTTTTTATTTCTGATTATAAAAATATATATAAACAATTCAAAAGTCAGTGGAAAAGAAGATCAAAAGTCCACCACATATTTGGCATCATATTTTTTTAGTTTTATGCCTTGAACAAAAGTCACAATATAGACTACTACTATATGCTTAGCATTTAACCCAACAATCTGTAAGGGATATCTCTCTCTGTCTCTCTGTGTAGGTAATACCTGACTTCAATAAAAGCGGTGCAGTAGTTTGTTAGTAATCAATTACTTCATGTTTGTATTAGGTAATCTGTTCCACTGATAGAGTTTTGCAAAAATAAAAATGTGAAACAAGCTTGTACAGTCAGGAGGTTATTTATGCTAGATGAATTTATGCTTTTGGTTATCTCTTTTTTAAAAATCCTTTTCATGTTTCTTTTGGTGCAATATGAGCCTCTATTTAGTCTCTACACATTTATTGTGACCACACACGTGTATTTGGTGTCGGTTTGGCCATTTTCAATACTTATTTTGCTTCTGTGCTTGTTTTCTTTTTCTCATTCTTCTATTTTTTTCAAATGGAAAATTTTTCCTTTTTTTTCCTTATCTTTTCATATCTTTTCTCTATTGCACTGGTTTTCAACTACTAGAATTTTCTGGACTGTTTTTATTCAAAACAGATACACCCAGAGTTTATTTTTCACTGCAACCTATTCTGGATCATTTAATTTAATGACTTCTTGAGTTACACTGAGAATAAAATTAAACTGTGTGATGGACTTCACTGTGTCCCTCCCCACGAATTCGTGTGTTGAGCCCTAACCCCCAGTGTGTGCTCTCTCTCTCCCTCTGTCTCCCTCTCCCTCCCTCTCTCTCCCTCTGTCTCCCTCTCCCTCCCTCTCTCTCTCCCTCCCTCCCCCTCTCTCTCTCCCTCTGTCTCCCTCTCCCTCTCTCTCTCCCTCCCTCTCTCTCTCCCTCCCTCTCTCACTCTCTCCCTCTCTCCTCCTCTCCCTCTCTCCCCCTCTCCCTCCCCCCCTCTCCCTCCCTCCCCCCCT
>CAUYON010185609.1:0-10878 GCA_963573935.1 Arctocebus calabarensis
CCTCTGGCCCTTGGACCCAAAGAACCCACACAGGCCAAAGCAGCTTACCTAGTATCTCTGCCAGTACCTGAGACATTGAAGGTACTCACCAAAAGTCTGTTAAATAAATTTGTAAGGACACAATTTCTGCCTTAAGGGCAAAGATTAGAAGAGAAATATGCATTTACTTGATTTTGCTTAAATCACTACCAATTATTTAAGATATATATACTGTATATATCTATAAATACTTCATTTTATTCATTTGCATTATTTATTAGAAGCTTAGACCACATCAAAGCCTTCATCAAAGCTGTATATAGATACCACAGTTTATTTCACTATTTACCTATTGTTGTTTCTAATTTTTTTTAATTAACACTCAGATAAATTTTCTGAAAATAAAGCTTTTATTTCTAGCTCTGTTTATTTCTGAAGTATAATTCTTAGCACTGGAATTATTGTGCTAGTTACTATGGGTAAATTGTTAGCAATAGGTAAAGTCATTTGAAATACATTTGCTAATTTGATGCAGACGTTTGCTATAACTTATTATTTTTTATTAGTCGTGATAAACTTGTTTATATATTGAATAGCACTTTTCTTGTCCTTTTTGTAAATTGTCTATATTCTTTCCTATTTTAAATTACACTGTTACTATTTTTCTTACTGATACATACATATATATATGATCTTGCTATATTAAGGATATTAAGCCTTTTTCTATCCTATTTGTAGTATTTATTTCTTGTAATTATTGTTTTCCTTTCACTTTTATTTACTAAATTAACTGATTATGAGTATGAGGTACTCTTTGTTATTTCTTCCATTTGTTTATTTATTAGAAGGAGAGATAACCTATCCTGTCCTTGATATTTTCTTTAGTTTTTCTGTTTTTTTAAGTCAATTTTTATTTTATATCTACCTTCTTTTCTTCACCTTTACTTCAGTTCATTTATTATGGTGTGAACTGAAGATTTCCAAATAACTAAGCATTTTTTCTAATTTTTTTTTCAAATAACTAAGCATTTTTCTAGCATTATTTTTCCAAAAGTGTTTGGTGACTATTCTTCCTTTTCTTTTTCAATTCTTTTTTTTATTTTGGGTCTGTTTCTAGGCAATTTATTCTCTCCATCTCCTTGCCTATTTCTGAAAATGTGTCCCAGTCTTTCCATCTAATTCTTAGACTCTAGATAGCCATTTTTTTTTTTTTTTTGAGACAGAGCCTCAAGCTGTCACCCTGGACAGAGTGCTGTGGCATCACAGCTCACAGCAACCTCAAGTTCCTGGGCTCAAGCGAGTCTCTTGCCTCTGCCTCCCAAGTAGCTGGGACTACAGGTGCCCGCCACAACACCCGGCCATTTTTTGGTTGCAGCCGTCATTGTTGTTTGGCAGGCCCAGGCTAGATTCGAACCTGCCAGCTCAAGTGTACATGGCTGGTGCCTTAGCCCACTGAGCCACAGGCACCGAGCCTCTAGATAGCCATTTTGACACACGAGGTTAAGGTACACATGATATTTTTATATTTCTATTCCAGGCCTTGCCTCAACACATCAGAACAATGGACTGCTGGAAGACTCAGTACAAGATCTGTGTTTGGTTGGTGTCAGGATAACAAATGGCCTCACCTGGTTTGTTTACCTGATCCTGGTTTTTTTGTACCTGCTGGCTTCAAGTTTACCAGCAGGTGAAAAAAAGACTGTTGGACTCTATATCCCACTCCCCAGGTTCACCTAAATAATGTTGGCTTCCCATCCTTGATTGCATAACATGTTTTACACCATACAAACTTGCTCTTGCATGTTGGGCACCTGGGAAGCAGACTGAGATAGAGTTTAACACAAAAAAATTTGTTAGAGAGTGTCCTGGTGGTTAGTACTTTTGGAAGGGAAAAGAAAGAAACAGCATTAGGGTCAGGGAAAAGCTGAGATTCAGTGTAGTCATAGTAAGGTCTTAACCTCAGGAAAAGCTCTGAAGCTGGATGTTGGAGGTCTCCAGCCCTTCTGAATTGTCCTGAATTGAAGTGAGGGAGCTGGGCTTTATATTCTTGTACTGACTGTTCATTGGTAGATGCTCTAGGAAGGAGATGTGGCCTTTAAGGAGATATGTCTTTGCAACAGAAACTGTAGCACTGGTTATAATTTCAAATTGACATACATTTGTGAGATTCATTCATTCTTGTCTTTCTCTTTACATATATCATAAGCTCCAAGAAGGAAAGCATCATGTCTGTTTTTAATTGCCATTGTAGCCTCAGAGGATGGCAATTATTTTTTGAGTACCTGGTACAAACAAAGCACTCAATAAATAACTATTGAATAAACAATTGACCATAGAAGGCAATACTATTCCATTGTGTACATTTTACAATGAAGAAATTGAGGCACAAGGATACAACTAATGAATAAGAGAACTGGGATATGAATCCATATCTGTTTGAACCACACTCTTTCCACTGTGATCTGTAACAACGTTTTAATCATCCCATGCTGCCATATCAAATACCAGACTGGATGGCTTCAACACCAATGTTTTCTCACATTTCCAGAAGCTAAAAGTCCAGGGTCAAGGTGCTATCAGGGTTAGTTTCTGGTGAGGCCTCTCTTCCTGGGTTCAAGGAAGGGCCACTTTCCTATTGTGTCCTCTTTTCTGTCTGTGCACACAGAAATAGAAAAAGGGCATGGGTGTCTCTTTCTCTTACTATAAGGACACAAGTCCTACTTGATTAAGGCCCTGAACCTTGTTTAACCATAGTTATCTCTTCATAGATCCTAACTTTAAATATAGTCACATAGAGGGTCAGAACTTCAACATACAATTTTGGGGGATGTCATGATTTAGTCTGTAATAGATCGATTTCCAAGCTTTATTATTAAGATACAAAGGTTTAGGGGAGTCTATCTTAGGCAGGACTGTCGGCCTCCTGAACTCCTGTCCTTGAAGTAAGGTGGCCATTTGAGTTTAATCTTGTGAGGAATAAGAGAAAAATAGAAGTGTTGAAATAAAAGATAAGAGAAAGCTTCTATTTAGAAATAGACGCTATTCAACAGCTGAAAACATGTTGAGAGAAGAGGGTTATTTGGTGTCTCCTAATTACGAGGCTAAATTGCTGCCAGACCAGGTAGCATCTACTTAGCTGCCAAAGTCTAGCCCATACTTTCTCACTGAAGATATTTGACTATCAACCTCTATTTCTCATATTTTGTGGTAGCTATAGTCTTCAGTCACTAGGCTCATCCATTCTCTGTATTTGTGCTAGTTTTGATCCTAAGAAAAAAATAAGGCCTCGTGAAGTCTTCAGCCACTAGGCTCATCCATTCTCTATATTTGTGCCAGTTTTGATTCTAAGAAAAAAATAAGGCCTCATGAGTTTCTTGCTCATTGATTCCCTATGATCTCACTTTTCCCTGCTACAGTGGTTCTCAAACTTCATTTACATCAGAATTACCTGGAGGGCTCATTAAAACACAGAATCTGGGTTCTATCCTCTCCTCCAGAATTTCTAATTCTGTAGGGCTGGGATGAGGCCTGAGACTTTGCATTTCTAACCAGTTCCCAGGTGCAGTTACTGCTATACATACTAGAACCACCGTTTAAGAACCACTGCTCTGTGGCTATGGCTAATATAGTTTCTCTCTCTCTCTCTCTCTCTCTCTCTCTCTCTCTCTCTCTCTCTCTCTCCTTCTCCAATCATCAATCTGTACTCCACCCACATATACCCGACACTCCAGCCTCATCTTTCACCACCCTCAGAACACTCTGCGCACTGTCATACTGAATGTCTTCACCCTGCCAAAGCTGATTTCCCGTCCACCTCATGGTTCTCCTCTCTCTAGCTTTCCCTTCCTCTCTTAGAGTATTTTAACAAAGATTCCACATACTAGGTTCATATCTGTGTTTTATATTATTGCTTTATTTTGATTGTTGTCAAGCCCTTCTCCTTCACTAGACTATGGGGTTTAGCCATACGGGGGCCATGCTTCTTTTTTGTATTTCTGACAAGGTGTTTACGAAGAATAAATGCTTGGTATATGTTAAATTTCTGTTTAAATTAAGGTTACTTAAGTTGTTTGTAAAAGGGCTAAATTATATGGGATATATAAACTTCCTGGCATCTTATACAGTTCTTTTCACTCTGTTAGGATCTGTCCAAAAACCCTATCAAAGGAGAATTTCAACTCCTTTCAAGTACCTCCTTATTCATGAGCTCCTGCATCCAACCTGCCTACATAGCTAACTTCTGTCCCAGGATTTGCTGCCTATGCTCTTGTCTGCATACACTAGCCCTCTATCTGGTTTATACCTTTGCTACTTGAGGTTCAGAAGGTTTTCTACCTCTCTGTTCACTTGTCTCTTGAATTTAATTCCTACCAGAAAAGCACAGCCATTTTGCTTGCTCTTATGTGTTGCACTGATTCCTGAATTTTGGACCTGGCTCTGAGCGCTAGACAATAGTCCATCCAGCTACAGTTACTAAAATCTGGAGGGAGGACCCTGTTTGCAATTTCCTCTCTCCCTTTCCTTTTCCTGAATGCTCTGGGTTAACACTTCTTCACTGGGCTCGATTTATTATTGAACCATTACTCAATATTTTGTTCATTCATTCTTTGACTCAGGGATGGCAGGAAACAAAGGGGCTGACATCATCTATTATATTTCTGCTTCAAGCTATTTATTATTTCACTCCGAAATCATAAAAGGGAAAAAATTCTAGGCAGAAGAAGAAAGAAATTAAAAAAATTCAATCACAATCCACCTGTGAAATATTGTTAATGACAGCCTCTCCAACTTACCATTAAGAGGGCAGCATAAGCTAGGGTTCAGAAAAGATGAATAACCCAACTCCTCTCTAATTATCCTGGAAGTATTCCAATTATGGAAATTATTGCCCATGAAAGATTGCACACCCTGTTTATTTTCAGGGTGAAATACATCTTCTTGAATTTATAGATTATTTTTACTTTATAGGTTGGGTTAAAGTACAAGTAATAGTATATTTCCCCCATAAGCTAAATTAGCTCAAAACAACAAAGAAAAACAGTCAACTTCTAATGAACTAGATGCAAGTGATAATAGCTAAGCCATTGTGTCATGTTTCAAATTAAAAGTTTTAACTGTTCTTGGGCCAAATAAACTGACTTATGGAGAAGTTCCTTATTCTGAGGGATTATATTTCTCTTTATACACATACACAGTATAAGGAGCTTTGTGTTATTTCAATTAAAAGAAATTGCTCATAATTTGTAATTTCTAGTAATTATTGGTAACAAGAGAAATAGGTGATCTATGGCCTCATCTTTAGCACTAAAATGATTTTTTGATTCTGATTCTGGTCCAAGAATGGGCGGCTGTCTCAGTTTTTAAAAGTATAGAGGTATCATTTTCCTCTACAAGAGAAATAAGACAATTTGAGGATACCACTCCAAAAAGGGATAATAATAATGTCCAATAATGTTCAACTTGCAATATTCTTCTCAGTATTGAATAAGGAAATAAGTATGGAAATACTAACCAGTGCATAGCATATATGATTGGTGGCCAATAAATTTTAGATGTTTTATAATACTATTTTTGTAATCTGTGAATCTCAAAAGTACATTAGACATCCAATGACTTTGCTCTCTGGAGTTAGAAAAGACCACAAATGGCAAGTAAAGTGAAATTCTCCTTGGAGTGGTCCTGAAAAAAATGTTGGAGCATGCTAAGTGTCCAATCTCATACTGTCTGGTGTTGGAGGGGAGCTGGAGAATTTTACCACCTTGAAGCAGGTGCATTTCCACTATGAAAAAAAAGAGTCATATTCACTAGAGGAGGATTTATTACCAAGAGATGAAGCAAGTAGGAAATCACTTAAATCGCTACTGCAATAAATTACATTTGGAAGCTCAGGGCCTTTCCTGAGGCCTCATGATATGCAAAAATGTTACCCATTCCCCCTGCACCATCTTTCCCTTTTGAAAGACTTTTTTTTCCCTCTGAACCAGATTGAAACTATACTCACCTACTTCTCCCATGAATTCTGTTCTTTTTCTGCATTCTGACTCACACTCTTCCATTTTTAAATCCTTGACTATTTCACTATGTTCTATCTTGAGAACTCTGGCCTTCTTTATGCTCTTTCTCTTAAGAGAATTGAATTATTTGGGGGATGCAACTGTTGCATTTATATGGAGAGTTCCCAAATATTACTGGAGTTCTCATTTCTCTCACGTTTTAAGTTTACATTTCTAGCTCTTCACTGAATAATTTTGATGTTGTATTGCTACCCCAAACTAACACAAAGAAAAAGACTTACCCTCTGTCATCCCTTCTTCTCTCAATATTGTAAGAACTCAACTCGTATTTTAAACCTGAATTATCTTTGAATCTAAGTTCTGAATTTCACTTCCTAAATCCAAATCATGTTGCATAACCGTCTGTAATACCATATATCTTTCTTTCTCATAGTTGATGTTTTTTTGCAGAACTTCCTACTTGAGCTATTTTTGTAGACTCTCAACTACTTCAGACCTCTGGGCTCTTTCTCCAATTCTTTCTCTGCATAGACAGATTATGCCTTTGAAACCCTTTTCTATCTTATAATATCATTACTTGCTGAAAATCCTTCAATGATTCCAGATTTTTCAAACATCTAGGTCCACCAGGTGTACATCCAACATAACCTGATTCTATAACATCACTCCTTCTCACTTATCAGTACACTCTAAAGCACTGAAAAGGAAGGATAAACCATTTTTGAGATACTTCAGTTTTTGCCCAGGACACTACATCATGATTACTTGTACACCCCTTCTTTAAAGACCCAACTGTTTCCACAAATACACACTAGCACTATGTTGCCCATTAAATACCTCATTGTACAAATGAGGCATCTCAGTCTGTGTTAGGGCCCATAAATGAATAAAGTAAAGCAATGGGAAGAAGCTAAGGGACTTTGAAATAGACTAGTAGGTAGATCTTAAGTAACCTCCTTAGTGGAAAAAGAGCCTACGGCAAAGTCAAGCCTAGAACTCAGAATTCCTGACACACATTCTTAGTATCATTATAACTAGTTTATGAATGTTTCACATTGAGAAATTCCTAGCTATTTTTACATAATGGAACAAGAAGATAGTTTGTTAAAGTAACAACTTTGAAAGTCAGAGGTTATTTGAATGTGTAAATTCGCTGTATCTGTGGAATAAGTATGCCCACTCTTGAATATCTCTGATGTGCTCTGACATGGGAGTTGATGATACAGAGGTGAATAAAACAGTGCTCAGGGCCCTCAAGATTCTGTGTCTACAAGAAAAGATTTTCATTATTACAATAAAGTTCATAAGTGAGAGAGGCCTCATGGGGATAGGTAGAAATAAGAGCTCAAGGTGCACAGAAGCAGTGCTTAATACCATTCTGTGGTTGGGGTGAGGTTAAAGGTTGGCAGTCCAGAAAGCCTTTTGAAAGGAACTGACACTGGAAGTGTGAATTCTGTAGGAGTAAGTCAAGCTACAAAGAATAAGAGAAGAAAATGTTCAAGATTGAGGGAAACATGTGCAAAGACTAAAGTCTAAAGGAAGTCTAATTCCTGGTAGGCTTTCAAATCCTGATGAAAGTCCAAACTGGTTGATGCTTAAATGCAAGGGTAGCTGAGGCTGCAGACACAGAGAGTAGTTGATGAACATTAACAGGGTTGGCCTTAATCCTGAGAGCAAAGAGAGACCACTTGAAGGTTAAACAGTGAAGTGGTATGAATGGTTAGAGCAAAAGACTACAAACGGGAGTAGGCTCATTCATTGGAGTTCAAGGTATCACAGGCATAAACTGTTTTCAGTATCAATTTAGAAGTCTTCAACTTTGTTTTGTACTCTTTCTATAGACAAACACATACCTTCATGGTGAGGGCATCTTGCCATTTTTCTTTTCCTCTTATCCTGTCATAACTATCCTTTTCTGTCTTTACAACAAAAAGAGAAACACCACTCATCCATTCTGAATCTTGCTCTGGTGTGTTATTCAGGAGCAACAAACAAATGGAAAAATCAAAATATTGGCATTGGGAAACTCCTAATATAAAGACATGATAAACTTACTCATAGGGTTTGAGATTTTCTCTTATTTTAAAAAACTTTATTAAGGATAAAATATATTACCAGAAATGAGTTGTTAGAATGTTTTAGAACATTTAGAGTAAAGGTGCTGGAGTAATAATAATTTGTACTTAAGAATTTTGTCCCTTTAATTTCCAACCTATTCATCAAAGAATGCAAACCTCCTGAAAAGGAAGACAATTTTGGTAAAAGACATCAATGAGGGTGCTTTGTTCAGGCAACAACTTAAGGCAACATTCCCTGCCATATCTATTTTAGAACAGGAACATTCCAAGCTGTAAAAAGTATGTTAGGAACAAAGAATCTGCAATGAAATGTGCCCTCTGGTCATTTTCATTCCACTGGGTGAGAAGAAAGAGCTCTTTTACAACACCAGTGAGAGAATTCTCATTCACTTGTACTCAAGCTGCATAATTTGTCTGATTTCAAAAGAAAAGAGTGGAAAATAATTGATTTACTTTCAAGATATTTTGGTAGCTTCAGTGAAAGTAACATCGAAGAAACATTTTGCGTTTTATATATATATATATATACATTCACACATATATATGTATATGTCTGTATACACACACACACACACACACATATTTCAAACAGGGTCTCATTCTGTCAGCTAGGCAGTTTTATATTTTTATTTAAGTTGTGGAGTACATTAGACACTTGCTTTTCCACTCTTGTGATACTTAACTAAGAACCACATGTTTCAATTCCTATATGTAGGTAAATATGAAAGATGTAAAGTCTCCATCTTTTTATGGCTGAATAGTACTCCATGGTATACAGATACCACAGTTTGTTCATCCATTCCTGGGTTGGTGGGTGCTTGGGTTGATTCCACATCTTGGCAATTGTGTTCATTTTTAAAATAAAAATAAGCTCAAATTTTGATCCATCATGAAAGACAGTACTTTCTAGATCAGCACTAGGTTTGATCTTACACTTGGTCATTATATTCTTAGTCTTCTTTAAAATGTAAACCAAGTACAACATGATCTTATACTTAGAGAACCCCAAAGACTCAACCACAAGACTCCTGGAAGTCATCAAAAAATACAGTAATGTCTCAGGATGTAAAATCAATGTCCACAAGTCAGTAGACTTTGTATCTGGCAGTCAAGATGAGAGGTTAATTAAGGACACAACTCCCTTCACCATAGCTTCAAAGAAAATGAAATACCTAGGTATATATACCTAACAAAGGAGGTGAAGGACCTCTATAAAGAAAATTATGAAATCCTAAGAAAGGAAATAGCAGAGGATCTTAACAAATGGAAGAACATACCATGTCATGGCTGGGAAGAATCAACATTGTTAAAATGTCTATACTTCCCAAAGCAATCTACCTATTTAATGTCATCCCTATTAAGATACCAACATCATACTTTCAAGATTTGGAAAAAATGATTCTGCATTATATATGGAACCAGAAAAAAACCCGTATAGCTAAGGCAGTTCTTAGTGATAAAAACAAAGATGGGGGCATCACCATACCAGATTTTAGGCTGTACTACAAAGCCATAGTGGTCAAGACAGCATGGTACTGGCACAAAAATACAGACATAGATATTTGGTTGTAGCCGTCATTGTTGTTTGTTGGACTGGGCTGGATTCGAACCCACCAGCTCAGGTGTACGTGGCTGGCGCCTGAGCCACTTGAGCCACAGGCACCAAGTGGGACATAGATATTTGGAATCGAATAGAAAACCGGGAAATGAAATGAACATCTTACAACAACCCTGTCTTTGATAAATCAATCAAGAACAAACATTGGGGGAAAGACTCCCTATTCAATAAGTGGTGCTGGGAGAACTGGATATCCACATGTAAAAGACTGAAACTGGACCCTGACCTTTCTCCACTCACAAAAATTGATTCAAGATGGATAAAGGACTTAAATTTAAGGCATGAAACAATAAAAGTCCTGAAAGAAAGTATAGGAAAAACATTGGAAGATGACGGCCTGGGGAAAGACTTCATGAAGAAGATTGCCATGGCAATTGCAACAACAACAAAAATAAACAAATGGAACTTAATTAAACGAAAAAGCTTCTGTGCAGCTAAGGAGACAATAACCAAAACAAATAGACAACCTACACAATGGGAAAGGATATTTGCATATTTTGAATCAGATAAAAGTTTGATAACTAGGATCTATAAAGAACTCAAATTAATCCACATGAAAAAAGCCAACAATCTCATATATCAATGGGCCAGAGACTTGAGTAGAGCCTTCTCTAACAAAGACAGACAAATGGCTAACAAACGTATGAAAAAATGCTCATCATCCTTAATTATTAGAGAAATGCAAATCTAAGCCACCCTGAGATACCATCTAACCCCACTGAGAATGGCCCACATCACAAAATCTCAAACCTGCAGATGCTGGCGTGGATGTGAAGAGAAGGGAACACTTTTACATTGCTGGTGGGACTGCAAACTGATACAACCTTTTTGGAAGGAAGTATGGAGAACTCTCAAAGAACTCAAGCTAGACCTCCCATTTGATCCTGCAATTCCATTACTGGGCATCTATCTAGAAGGAAAAAAATCCTTTTATCAAAAGGACACTTGCACTAGACTGTTTATTGCAGCTCAATTTACAATCACCAAAATGTGAAAACAGCCTACAGGCCCTCCAAGCTGTGGTATATGTACACTATGGAATACTATACAGCAATTTAAAAAATGGAGACTTTACAGCCTTTGTATTAACCTGGATGGAAGTGGAACACATTATTCTTAGTATAGCATCACAAGAATGGAGAAGCATGAATCCCATGTACTCAATTTTGATATGAGGACAATTAATGAC
>CAUYON010185610.1:0-13534 GCA_963573935.1 Arctocebus calabarensis
CCTGTAGTCCCAGCTACTAGGGAGGCTGAGGCAAGAGAATCACTTAAGCCCAAGAGCTGGAGGTTGCTGTGAGCAGTGTGACGCCATGGCACTCTACCCAGGGCGATAAAGTGAGACTCTGTCTCTACCAAAAAAAAAAAATATATATGGGATATAGAAATTATCTGTTTTTTGAAAAGCTAACATTTGGGAAAATTTGGAAGGACTTAATGGTTTAGAAATTGCATATTCTTTTAGATAAGAGTTTTATAGTGATATACTTCTTACTGTTTATTGATTGGAACTCTTTGCTCCAAGTGTGCTTATTGAGCCAACTGAAATGTAGCCATTTGAATAAACTTTGATTGGTAGGGCCATATATTTCTGGTAGGTATAGGTAGCATGCTTTTGTCTGACCTTATTTTGGTTTGGAAACCTTGGAACATTGGCATATAGTGAACCATGGAGAACCATGCAGAGTAATAGTATGAAGAAACAGAGTTCATTTTCCTAATGTTTGAGTAGGGGACCAGGGTTGTGGGGGTATTGGTGGCTGTGCTAGCAGTTGCCTGAGGTTCAACTTGGGCAGGTGATCTTGCCACTTCTTGTTCCTTTACTTGGATTCAAAGAGCTATTTTCTAGAAGAAAACCCATGTATAATTTCTTCACAGAAGATATTAAACCAAGTGTCTTACAATATTTTTCTAGATGCAGTGAGTCACGCATCTTCATCTGAACTCCTCTATACCTTTCCACTCACTAGTTCCGTTGATCTGGAAACCATTTATTCCTCTGGGGCAAATTTTAGTAACAATAGGATTCTATAATCATATACTTAGGAGGTATTTTAAAGGTTATCTGATCCAAACTTCTATTTAATGAATAAAACTCTTGCAGTATCCCTAGGTTCAGTCTATATCTTTGTTCTTTCAGCATTTGGACACTAATATTTCCTAACCCCCAAAGGGATCATTTCTTAACCTATAACATTTTTGAGTAACTCTAGTGGTTACAGAAAAGGTCTTTGGTATGCAATATTGTATCAATATTTGCCTTCATATTACTGTAACCCATTGGTTTAGTTCTACCCTCTTTAACCATGTAAAATAAAACAAAGCTCTCTAATAGGTAACCTTTTCTTTTTGTAGGCTATGCATCATGACACTTTGAACCACTGCTCATGACGTGTCTTTTCTTCCTCATCTTTCTAGGAGTATTATCACTTCTTTCCTAGATCTTAAAGTCTATTAATGCATTTTGAGATAAAATGAGCTCTTTGGCAGGGCAGTCAAGTACCCTTGACTTAATTCATCTTGAATTTGCAGTCAACTAAAACATATCTTTTCATTTGTGGTTGGGTCTGTGGTTGGGTCATATTTGTCATCCTTTATAAGTGTTTTTTTTTAGACAAAGATCACTCTGTCACCCTTGGTAGAGTGCTACAGCAGCATCATAGCTTACAGCAAACAGAAACTCCTGGGTTCAAGCCATCCTCTTGCCTCTGCTTCCTAAGTAGTGGGGACTACTGGCTCCTGCCCCTGTCACAGTGCTGGGCTAATTTTTCTGTGTTTTCCTAAAGGAGTCTCGCTCTCGCTTAGGGTGCTTTTGAACTCCTGAGCTCAAGCAGTCCTCCCATCTCAGCCTCCCATAGTACTGGGATTACAGGCGTGAGCCACTGTGCCCTGCCTTTTTAAGTGTTTTGATTCAAACCAAGATTTTCCATTTATTTTTGTTAAGTTCATCTTAAGAAATTTGGTGTAGTATTTTTCAAGAATCTAAATATATTACTAATCTCCTTAGTTTTACTTTCAGATTTGATGATTATGCTGTGATTGCTTATCTAGAAATCAAGGAATTAGTCTGATTGTTTCCATCTGGACATAACAAGTCAGAATCTTTAGCTCACTTTCCTTTCATTGATTTAGGTACCCAGGGGGCACTAAATGCTTCTTAGTGCAATTGATTAGAAATTAAAAATCTGGAGATTAATTTAGAGGTTCATGTCGTGTTTAATCCTGTTTTTCTCTCCTTATCTGTTTTTCTCTTTAATCTAGCGATTATTTTGGCTTCCTGTGTGGGGATAAATTTAAAAAATTTATTTCAGATCCAAAAATAGCTGATGAATCAGAGTAATTTTATGTAAAATTTGAAAAATATAGACTCCACTTTCTGGTATTTAAAAAATTGTGGGTTTTTGCTTATGATTTTGGCTACTAAGTAAGTTCCTGTGTCTAGGGCTATTCAAAGTAACCTAAATTTTAATTAGGAAATGCCATATAGATGAACATTTTTTCCATCACAAGTATATATTAATAAGACTTATTTTAATATAAGTTGAAAAACAATTAAAGAACTATGTGAAAAATTCTTAATAAAATTGTTATAGGCTGCTACTGAATAATTAAAAATTTACTTTCCTTTGTGAAATCATTTTATAAGCTACAAAACACTATAAATATTAAGTTGCTATTATTACTATTTTGTAATAATAATGATGGAGTAATTTTTTTCTATTGCGTGTTGATATTATAGAAATGTATCTTGATAGAACATTTTATGAAAGGATTTTATGAAATCCTTTTATTGCTTTCAGGTACGTACACAATTTTATTTTGGCCACTATTGTCACATGTAGCATGGATAATTCTTTCATGCTGTAAAAATCCCGCTTTTTCTCTGCTTATCCCATTTTCCTTAATGTCTGGTTTAAGTGCCACTTCCCTTGTTAGTTAAAACCCTTTTGTGAAGAGTCTTCTTCTGCAGTCTCTTTCTATTTGGAATTCTAGATCTTTTTATTGCCTGCATACCATTTGTATGCTACTTTGTATTGATGATCTTATTTTTAATTATAAAGTCTTGTCCCATTAACATGTCTGAAAATTACTTGAGGGCAAGATTTGTATCTTCATTTCCTTTTTGTCTGAAACTTGGAACAGTAATAGACCCTTGCTAACTGTTGATGGTGATTAGCATAATAAATGTTTTATTTGTAGCGTATCTCAGGATGTTTGAAAATAGTTTTTATGACTTAAAATTTAAGAAGACTTTCATTAAAAACTGTAATTTCAAATGAATATCCCACAAATTTTCTATAGAAAGACTTAATATCATTTGAGTGACTTTAGTAAACTTTTATGCTTTATTTACTATTTTCTGTTGGTAGTACAATTATACAATAAAGTTGAGGAAAGGACAGGGAAGTATTAATTCGACTGCTTTAAAGTAATCAAAACTGGATATTAAAAAATATGAAATCAATTTTTTATGAATTATAAATTTCATAAATTTAATATGGTTAATTTCAAAAGTAAAAGGGGAATTTTACTATTACACTTACTTTTATGTTTTAAAAGAAAATTTACTTTCGATTAAGATAAAATTAGGCTACATAAGATCTCATTCTAATCATTTTAAGCCACTTAAAAATATTTGGTTAGAGTCATTGTGCTTTGGCTCTTCATATTTGAATGCATGAAGAAATTAATTCTGTTGTGAAACTGATAAATGAAAATTTATTTGAAAAAAGTTTCTTTTAAATTTTTCTTATACCTCTGTGTAATCTGTAGTCTGGGACTATTGGATAATGCTGGATTGATGCATTACATTTATTGGGTTACATTTAGTGCCTATGAAATTTCTGTCAATATTAATTGTATCTTAACCACTGTGTCCTTCTAGCACAAATCAGTGCTTATTTTCTCCATTTGAGAAAAGTAATTGATTACAGTTATAGTCATATTCTCTCAAGTGGAGAAAGTTACGTTTGTTTCACTGGCTTTATAATAAAACTACGTGTATTCTTTGATTGATAAAGTAACTATTCTGGTACATCAGTTCAAGACTTTAAATGAACCTTTTCCTCTTACACTGATCTTCAGAATCAGAGATAAATTTGCTAGAATAAAATTATTTCATATGCATATATGGTAAGAAAATTTTTATTATGCTCATTTTTCTTAGTGCTTCGTATTGTCCCCTCTGTAGGTTTCAATACCATTTTAGTAATTTGGCCAAGTGATTACCCACCTAGATGTCATTTTAGTATCTTTGACTTCATAACGAGTATAACTTTTTTTTTTGAGGGAGGGCTTATCTTTATTTAGTGTTACTTTCTAGCCAAATCTGACTACTCTTATAACTTGTTAAAAACTTGGTTTGAGGATGTTAAAATTCCTCACCACTGTTAGGGTAAGTCTCTATCAGCTTTTACTCTAAGGCTGGTTTAGCTCCACCTCTGAAGTGTAACCCCACGGGTCTCTATGAATGCTCCTGGTGTTCTTTCTAATTGGCTTAGTCAGCAGCTTCTCAGTCCTGTGTGAGTACTGATTCTTTGCCTGCCCTGGTGGGGTTTCACCCCGCCTGTCTATGAAGGAACCTCTGTGTGGATTGTTAGAGCTTTTTTTGTTTTCCCTGTATTGCTCTTTCACCTCTGGTCTGCTGCCTCACAGATTCCAGCTGCCTCACCCTCTTCCAGATTTGAGCCTTTGATCTCAATTTAAAAGACTGATGTTCTCTACTTGGGTTTCTCCTTCCTTGCACCGTTCTGGAATATGCCTTGAAGCAGACACCTAATTTCTTCCCCTCATTTCAAGTATTATAGGCATGTGCTACCTTTTGTACAGTGTCTAAAAACAATTTAATATATCCATTTTTCTAGTTGCTTACAGCAGGAGAGCAAGTTGAGTCTCATATTCTTCTCTATGGCATAAGTAGAAATCTGGTGTCATGTGCTAAATTTGATGTTTAAACACTGAAATAGAGTGCAGAAAGATTTGCAAGGTTAGTCAACAAGTACTAAGAAGCTACTAATGTTCTGGGTGGATACCACTTATGTAGGACAGTCTGCTTTCCGTGCGGATAACAGAGACAGAAAGTAAAGACTATGGCTTCATTTGTATATATCAAGATTCTGTAGAAAGTGTGATCCTGAGTATAAAGGATAATCTCAGAGGCTGGGTAAATTTAGTAAATTTAATATTGCTGTGTAGTTTCATAGAGTATTTGATACTCTGCATCTCTTTTGTTAGGGTAACTGTTGAGGATGAGGGACTAATGATGGCTATACCTCTAATTCAGCACTGTGGAAGGCCAAGGAAGGAGGATTCGTTGAGTTCAGGGGTTAGAGACTAGCCTGAGAAAGAGCAAGACCTGTATCTACTAAAAATAGAAAAACTAGCTGGATGTTGTGGTGGGTGCCTGTGGTCTATTTGAGAGGCTGGGGCAAGAGGATCATTTCAACCCAGGAGTTTGAGGTTTCTGTGAGCTAGGCTGATGCCATGGCTCTCTAGCCTGGGCAATAGACTGAGGTTCAGTATAAAAAAAAAAAAAAACACAATGTTAGAAGCAGATCTTCTAATTTGTCACACCTCCTTAACCCCAATTGTAAGTGCTGTTAAGCATTTGATCAGGGTGATCTAGTTTCACTACTAAAAACTACATACAGTCTGATGAGCAGTCTTCCAGTGGCTGCCAAATGCTCCTTGCTAGCTATGATCCAGCTAACTATTGGCATTTTATCACCTAAGAATCACATTTACACACTGATTATGTGTCATTGGTCAACACTGGAATTATGCAGAAATAAGAGACATCTCTGGATCCAACATGATTCTGAAGGACCATTAGGAGAACTTAATCTGCTCTAAATTCTCTATAGCTAAGGCTTCTCTAGTTACTGATATTGGGACTTAAGGGTAAAGGATGAGAAGTGGAATTCAGATGTAGAATTTTTGATATATACATCAGGCTAATTAATGGCAACAGCTGGATCATTTTTTCTACACACCACTCACACAGCCCTCTGTCTTTTATTTCTTATTCTCTAACCCTACTTTATTTTCTTTAAAAGTAAGTGAGGAGGAGAAAGGAGGGTTTAGTGCCTTTTGAATCTTAAAAAAAAAAAAAACAAAAAACCAGCAAATAAAATAACTAATATTTACCTCCACAATTGGGCCAATTTCTTTCTTTCAGGAAAATTACTCTTTGTATAAAGGAATCTGTGGGAAAGAATCATTTTGCTGACTTTCACTTTGTTGTATAGTATGACATTTTATTGAGAGGCTGAATCTTAATAATGAGAAGATGCTATGCTAAAATAGGTAGGTAAAGGGAGATCTTACATTTCTCCCTTGAATGTCTTTAATGAAAGAAACCAAAGAATTCTACAAATGCATTACAGCTGGCCTGAGAGAGTCATTCATTCATTCAAAAATATTTATTGGTTATCTACTGTTTGGGTGCTAGAGATACAAAGATAAACATAAGTACATTGTAGTAGTTTAAATTCAAGAGAAATTAGGAATAGATGTTTTTCAAAGCTGTTATTCTATGCTGTTTCTTCTCTACTCCACCTTTGCACAAATAGTGAATTAAACAAAAGAATTTTAAAATTATAAAGGATACGTTAATTTTCAGATTTTATTTTTGTTTGAATTCTTTTTCCCCCTTGTTAAATGTAAGAAAATGGCAATATGCTGACAAAATCATTTGCCATCACTGAACATTTGGTTAGATGGGTGTTTTCACATATTTAATGGTTGCTCACTCTTGCTTTTTACTTTCAATATTATATCTTTTTGGAATATTAAACATTAAGAGAATGTCTTGAAAAGGATACCTAGTCTTTAACAGGTAACAGAAGGACCTAACTGAAATGTAGATGTAGGATATTATGATCAGGTTGACAAACATGGCCATTTGTTAATAATTGGTCTTTTCATTGTCATAGGCACTTAATGATATTTGTGCACAGGTCATAACTCTCTCTACCATACAGGAATATTGTAAGGCATAATTAGGTGTTATTTACAAGTGGCACACATTATAGTACATTTCTTGAAAAGTTTTGTAAGTATTAAGTCATATGACATAACTAGCATGTATGATATAAAGGAAACTGATGAATCCTGTTCAAAAGGTTAAAAAAAATCCTTTCTATGATATAAAGTCATATTCACTTTAACTATTCTACAAATTCAGATTTCAAAAATTAGGTTATTTTGGTTAACTGAATTTTGTGAAATTATTTTATGATTTGTTTTATGTATTATGTATGTATACATATGTAGAAAGAGAGTTGGGAATTAACTATGACTATGGGCAATAGTTACCATTAATTTATGTGTGGCTTGGGAAACCTGTTTGAAAATTAATAATGCTTCTATTAAAAATGGAAGAAAACATCCATATTTATATCTTGCTCATTTTTGTATTTTGCCATAGTGTAAATAGCTAGATTATAGAAAGAAGGGAGTAAAGTAAGATCTTTACTCCTTTCATTGACTGTGCGTTTATTCATTACAAAGGTAGTTGAGAATTTATTGTAATTAGATTCTTAAGTGACAATCTCTGCTATAGATGCCTAATTAGTTAATCTATCCTGGTACTGTTAGATGATACCTGTTGGAAAGCATATAATGGATTTTGTTCATATGAATAATAAAAATCAAGGTTTTTTATTGGAAGTTACAATTTTCACAAGGTAAATTTGAAATAATTTTATTTGGTTGTATGGTAATAACATTTTCTCAGATTTTTGAGGTTTATGAATTAAGGGAGAGAGATTTCATCTAAGTTGCTTATTAACATGAAAATATATAAATTCTGGCTGTGTCTGTAGCTCCGTGGTTAGAGCACCAGCCACATACATCGAGGCTGGCGGGTTCAAATCCGACCTGGGCCAGCTAAAGCAACAATGACAACTGCAACAGAAAAATAGCTGAGTGTTGTGGTGGGCGCCTGTAGTCCCAGCTACGGGGGAGGCTCAGGCAAGAGAATCATTTAAGCCCAAGACTTTGAGGTTGCTATGAGCTATGATGCCATGGCATTCTACTAAGGGTGACATAGTGAGACTCTGTCTCAATAAAAATAAATAAATGGGAGAAAATATTGGCAAACAAACCTCTGATAAGGTGTTAATGTTCAAAATATATACAGAAACTCTACCAACTCAATAATAAGGAAACAACTCAATTAAAAAAAAATGACCAAAGAACCTTTAATAGACATTTCTCAAAGGAAGACTAATAAAATGGCCAACAGATATGCGAAAAAATGCTCAACATGACTAATTATCAGGAAACTGCAAATTAAAACCACATTGAGATATCACCTCACAACTGTTTAGAATGTCTGTGAGATAACAATTGTTGGTGAGGATGAGGACAAAAGAGAACCTTTGTACACTATTGGTGGGAATGTAAATTAGTACAGTCATTATGGAAAACAGTCTAGAGTTTCCTCAAAAAATTAAAAATAGAAGTACCATATAATTTAGCAATCCCATTACTAGATAGCTGAAGGAAATGAAATCAGTATGTCAAAGAGATGTTTACTGCAGCATTATTCACAATAGCCAATATATGAAATTAACTAGTTTACCAATGGATGAATGGATAAAGAAAATATGTTATATATGTGAATGAACCTGGAGGACATTGCTAAGTGAAAAGGCAGGCAGAGAAAGATAGAAATACTGCATAATCTTACTTATACAGATAGCCCTCTCTATTTGAGTGTTTCAAAGCTTGAGGATCAAAAATGTTTGAGAAGGAACCTCATAAAAAATAACTATGTACAATCAAAATAATACAAATAAAAAGTATAGTATAATGACTATATACATAGCATTTACATTGTATTAGGTATTAAAGTAATCTAGAGATAATTTAAAGCATCATATTTTGCCATGCAAAATGTGTACTTTTGGCCCAAAATTTTGATGGAAAACAAGAATATGGGAAGGGAGGGGAGAGGGGAGGATGGGGTGGAGGGAGGATAATTGGTGGGGCCACCCCTATGGTGCATCTTAGAAGGGTACAGGTGAAACTTACTAAATGCAGAATACAAATGTCTTCATACAATAACTAAAAAAATGCCATGAAGGGTATGCTAAACAGTTTGATGAAAACATTTCAGATTGTATATAAAACCAGCACATTGTACCCCTTGATTGCACCAATGTATGAAGCTATGATTTAATAAAAAAAATTTTTTTTTGATGGAAAATAAGGTGCATATTATACATGGGTAGGACTGTTTATTATTAGTACATAAAATTTCTTGTACCATAACATGTCAAAAAATAAATATGAAATTTCTTTATAATAAACAAGTACCGCAATATAAATTAAATACAAATTTGAAGTAAAAAATTAAAACAAAAGCTTTTTTTCCTGAAAGATGGGACCAAAAATATAGGTGTGCATTATTCATGGGAATGTATTCTATACAGGAAAATATGATATATGGGAGGAAGGGTTTAGGTATATGAAATACTATACCTTTTTATACCGGGGATTTGGGTATCTGTGGGACTCTTAGTACCAATACCCTGAGGATATTGAGGCATGGCTGTATTTTTGATTCTGGGTTGGTTGAATCGAAATATGTGGAACTCACAGATATGAAGGGCTGACTGTATAGACTCTAAAAAGGTTGAACTCATAGAAGCAGGGTAGAATGGTGTTTACCAGAGACTGGGGAAGATTAGAGAGATATTGGTTAAAGAATACAATAGTTTAGTTAGATTTAAGGAAAAATTCCAAGAGATCTATTGTAAGTGTACAATGGAGTGACTATAGTTAATAACTATGTATTACATGTATATACTTGAAAAATTGCTAAGAAACTAGATTTTAAATGTTCTAACCACAAAAATTGATAAATATGTGAGGGCATTGGTTATGTTAATTACTTGAATCAACTATCCCACAATGCATACATATATCAAAACATCATATAGAATGACATACATATACAGTATTTGTCAATTAAAAAATAAAAATAAAATAAAATTGCCATTTCATTGTCAAAAAATATTGTATAGCTAGAGATTTACAGATTCAGTATAGTCACCATCAAATTACCAACAACATGTTTCACAGATCTAGAAAAAATAATTCTATGCTTTGGAACTAGAAAAAAACCTGACTAGCCAAAGAAATCTTAAGCAAAAAGAACAAATCTGGAGGCATCACATTATCAGCCTTCAAACTATACTACAAGGCTATTGGAACCAAAACAGCATGGTATTTGTAGAAAAATAGAGCCGTGGATCAATGGAATAGCACAGAGAATCCGGATATAAAACCATCTACCTCCAACCAAGTGATCTTTGACAAGGCAAACAAAAATGTATCCAGGGGAAAAGAAGCCCTACTCAATAAATGGTGCTGGGAAAATTGGATAGCCATGTAGAAAATGAAACATGATGCCTCTTATTAGTCACAAAAATTAATTCAAGACAGATAAAAGACTTAAATCTAAAGCATATAATTATAAGACTTCTAGAAGGAGACATATGAAATACTCTTATAGATATCTGCCTAGGTGAATAATTTATGACTAAGGCCCCAAAGACAATATGGCAACAAGAAAAATTAATAAATAAATAGTATTTGATTAAACAACACAGCAAATAACCTACAGAATTAGAGAAAATATTCACAAGCTACACATCTGATTAAAGGGCTAATATCCAGAATTTACAAAGAACTCAAGCAAATCAGCAGTAAAAAAGACAAACAGCCCTATTAAAAAATGGACAAAAGACATGAACAGAAGCTTCTCAAAGAAGAAAGATAAGTTGCCAACAAACATACAAAAATACTCAACATCACTAATCACCAGGGAAATGCAAATTAAAACTATGATGAGATATCACTTTAGATAACTTAGAATTGCTTTTATTAAAAAAAAAGCCAAACACATTAGATGCTGGCATGGATGCAGAGAGAAAGGAATGCTTATGTACTGTTGGTGGGACTACAAATTAGTATATCTGTTATGGAAAATGGTGTGGAGATTCATCAAAGAATAAGAAGTAGACCTATCTTTTGATCCAGAAATCCCACTATTGGATATCTACCCAAAGGAAAATAATAGTTTTCATCAAAAAGACATCTTCATTTAAGTGTTTATTGCAGCATAATTCCCAATTGCAAAGACATGGAATCAACCCAAATGCCCATCAATCAGGAGTGGGTTAATAAAATATAGTATATGTATACCATGGAGTACTACTCAGCCATATAAAAAGATGAATTAATACCTCCTGCAACAATCTGGCTGGAATTGGAGACCAATATTCTAAGTGAAATATCTCAGGAATGGAAAAACAAACACCACATGTGGTCATTATTAAATTGGAACTAACGGATAAATATACATGTGTATAAAGGGAAGTAAAACTCAGTGGCAGTCAACTGGGGATTGGGAGTGAAAGGGAAGGTGTAAAAACCTACCTAACTGATACAGTGAACACTGTTTAGGTGATGGGCACACTTTTAGCTGGGACTCAAGCATTACAAAATGATCCATGTAACCTAAAACATTTGTATGTCCTTAATACTTTGAAATTAAAAAAAAACTTAGCCAGGCATAGTGGTACATACCAGTAGTCCCAGCTACTCTGGAGGCTGAGGTGGAAGGACTGTTTGATCCATAAATTTGCGACTATCCTGGGCAACACAGTGAGACCCTGTCTCAAAAACAAAACAAAACAAGACAAAACCTCCCCAAACTAAAACTAAATGCCTCTCCCCCTAAAATTCTGACCAAAATTAAGTCAGACAACAAACTTGGAAAAAATATTTGCAGAAATTATATCAGAGGTTTAATATTTTTATGTAGACAAAAACTTTAGATATTTGTAAATTAGTATGAGTGCCACAGAGCTTAATCTTTGCTGGCAAGGGCTATTATTATGGATGCTGGTTAAGAGATCAGTGTTACAATAGGAGTTGCTCTCAGGCCTTCTGTGAGAGGCATGGAGATACTTGCCCTTCCTGTAACTAGACCATACTGTTTTTACTGCTGTACTTAGTTTTTCCGACCTATACGAGATAGATTTCATTTGCTGCTGCTTATTTTTTATTAATGTTTCTACCAGTTCTGGTAACTCACTCATACTAGTTAGACTTCATCTATCACTTCTTACTTTTATTTTATTTATTTATTTATTTTTTGAGACAGAGTCTCACTATGTCTCCCTCTAGCTCTTGGGCGTAGGCGATTGGCTTGCCTCAGCCTCCTGAGTGCCTGGGACTACAGGCACCCGCCACAACACCTGGCTGTTTTTCTTGTTGTCACTGTTTGGTCGGGGCCGGGTTTGAACCCGCCACCCTCAGTATATGGGATGGGCGCCCTACTCACTGAGCCAGAGGCACTGCCCACTTCTTACTTTTAACTGTTATTAATGCTTCTACCTGTTGCAGTACCTCATATTTCCTCCTGTTGTTTTTCTATACACATTATATATACTTGTGGGCTTTAAAATTTTAACAGTGAATTACAAGCATTTCTTCATGTTATTAAACATTTTTCAAAAATATATTTTTGCATACTTACCTGGCAGGAGAGATAGCATGATCATGAGGTGGTTTTCCCAGGCGAGCTTATCAATTGCACCCCGGATGTGCTGAACCCTGTGATTTCCCTAAATGTGGGAAGCTCGACTGCAGAATTTGTGGTAGTAGGGGATTGTGTTTGCACTCTCCCCTAAAAAAAAAAAAAAAAAAGATGTGTGTATTATATACATATATATTTTTTTCATCACATGTACATATTTTAATCTAATTATTTCTCTTTTATTAGATATTTAGGTTGTCCGTTTTTTGTGTTTTGTTTTTTTATTTGAGACAGAGCTATATGGGCTTAAGTGATTCTCTTGCCTCGGCCTCCTGAATAGCTGGGACTACAGGCACCTGCCACAACACCTGGCTATTTGTTTTTGGTCGCAGTTGTCATCGTTCGGCAGGCCCGGGCTGTATTTGAACCCACCAGCTCTGGTGTATGTGGCTGGCGCCTTAGCCACTTGAGCTACAGGCGCCACCAGGTTGTCATTTTTTTACTGATAGAATTTTGCTGCAAGCATCATTGTAAATTGTTTGACTTTCCAATTCTATAATATTGTAGAATAAAAATATTATCTCAAAAAATATGAAAGGTTTATTGTTAGTTTTTTATTTGCTTATTTCTTTTAAAATAGAGAATATAAAACCAGGAGAAATAATCAAACAGAAGGATAGTTATGCTATTAAAAAAAAAAAAGTCTTCTTCTTATCTACCCCAGTCCCTAGGTAAAAAACCCTGTAATAAGAAAAACAGTTTGAACTCAAATAATCTACAGGAGTGGGAAGCCTGGGAGTGCCACAGTTGCTGTGATGCTTATATGTACATAAAATATCTCTGGAAGAATATGTATGTGGTATGGATGGGAGCATACTATACATTTAGATAGGTATAATATACATATAGCTGTTGTGTATATTTTTTTCCTTATTACCCAGTATTTTCATCTTTTCATGTTATTTTCCTGAAAAATTATACCATTTACACTTCTTTAACCTTATAGGTACTAGGCACTTTAATATTTTTAAAGTATTTTTTACATTATTAATGAAATTTTAAAATACTTTTTTTTTTTTGTAGAGACAGAGTCTCACTTTTATCGCCCTGGGTAGAGTGCCGTGGCGTCACACTGCTCACAGCAACCTCCAGCTCTTGGGCTTAAGCGATTCTCTTGCCTCAGCCTCCCGAGTAGCTGGGACTACAG
>CAUYON010185614.1:0-13934 GCA_963573935.1 Arctocebus calabarensis
TAGGCCTCAATTCCATGAATGGACTGTATCCATTCATTGATACATTCATTCACCTTGCCCCTGGTGGAAGGGACTGTATTCATTCGTTTCCTGGCCAAGGAACCCATACACCTATGCATACCCTGAGACTATAGGCCTAAAGGAGGAGATGGGGAAAGACCGGGAGAGAAACAGAGAGAGCTTCTCTCTCCCCACTAGAATTCTCTCCCTCTACCAGGAGCCTTAGTGTTTTCTATATTCTTTTCTGTGAATAAATTCTGTCTTACCACTAGGGGATGAGGGGAAATAATGTAATGAAGAATAATAAACAAAATGTTAATTGAAAAAAAAAAAAAGAAAGAAAGAAATGCTAAGTAGCCATAAAAGGCCATAAAAAAAAATGACTTCCTTTCATTTTCTTTTCTGGTGCTTGGATAGGACACTTCTTAATAAATATATTCTATAGACATCCATGAAGAAAGAAAACGCAGTAATCCTTTCTCTATCCTGAATTTCCCACAGAATTTTCCCCAGAAAAGGATTTCAAAGTAATGACCACCCTTCATGAAAGCCTAAAAACATTAGGAAGTCTCCAATTCCCGGGGACAAGATAGGCTGTGTGAGGCAACTTATTAAGACAAAATTGACAAAGTATTGGCTCTCCTAACACTTTTTCCTTTCTGTTCCTAACTGAATTGTTCAAAGGCAACCATCCATTCTGAGACGGTAAGATAGTCTCACTTGAGGGGACAAGATAGCCAGGAGAAGGGAGATTTTTTTCTTCCTTTCTTTCTTTCTCAAGTACAGCTCAGGACTAATTTGAAGACAAGAAACGATTCCGTTGCCTTGTAAATTGCGATCCACATTGCAACTCCTTGCAGCCACAGTTTGGCACAGTTAGAAGTCAATTAAGGGAGGCCCAGGATTAAGACATCATGGAGACTGAATTATCTCATGCCAGCAGGATAGAATCATTTCTTCAGTTCAGGTTCATGGTCTTTGGAGCAGAAGTGGTTTCAAAGATGAAAGAAAATGCAGCAATTGTGGACTGTTGCTTTCTGCAAAACAAGGAAATAAAGAAAATTCCAACCTAAATAAATAGCCAGCTTCTCAATATTCCTTAACTAATGAATTTATTTTTTAATAAACTTCAGGTACAAACTTCAGGCCTCTAGGTTCGTTGAGAACAGCTAAAAATACCAAAACATGGAGTTAAACCACAACATCCTGCAGTTCCCTCCATATGTTTTATTTTCTTTCCCTGTTTATGGGATAAAATAGGTGAAATAAAAGTAAAAGTTTAATTACAAGAAATAAAGTGTCAGCAGTGAAGTTCACAGCCAGCTTTTGTACTTGGAGTCATGCAACATGCTTCTGTGATACGATTGTAGGTTTTTGATTGTGCAGTAAAATAATTCCAACAATAAAAACCATTAGTATGCAGGTGCTCTACAATTTTCTCAGATGGTTTTCAGGAGCTGGAGTGTGTTTGATGAATGCACTCCCAAGCCCCGAGCTCCTGTGCAGAGGCCTGTGGCTTTACGTAGAAAAGGCTTTTGCACACCTGCAGTAATCAAGCAAAAACATAATGGGAGGCAAGGGGATGGTTGAGACACACACTCTTCCCTCTTTTGGGTGTTGAAGTATTAATGAGGCCTCATACTCAGGAAAGCAGGATTGTCATTTGCTAACTTTGCCCACCCACATTTTCAGTAACTTTCACTTAGGAGATTTTCATGTGTGCCTCTTCAAATAAGCATAAAGGGAACATGTCACCTTCAAATTTATTGTAAAATTAAAAGGCATGCTATCCCCTTTTAAGTAACTCTATTGCTACTATGAAGTGAGGAGGGCTTCAGGCCAGTTGGTCAACAAATACTGACTGAGCAAGTTCTCCTAAAAAGCACTCATACTAGGCTTGAAAAATGAAGAGGGTGTGAACTTATATCAAAAGCCTTACAGTGGAGTCTTCAAGCCAGAAGCATCCTTTCACAGGATCCTCTGAGCAGCAGATGGGAGCAGAACTGTCAGGGGCACATGGAACCTGGCACCATCAGCATAAGTCTGCAGACACTTACAGTGTACACTAACCCATACAGGGCCTAAGAACTACCTCTCCAAACTCCCGCAATCCAAATGCATGCAGTGTGCATTGCACATGTCACATAACAATCCCTTAAGGAAATTATTACACTAATAGTGCTTAAATGTTACAATATTTTGCTTCTTTCTTTTTGTCTAGTTAACTAGACTTGACTTTTAAGCCAACTACCTCCAAACCCTGATAGCACAGGAAATACATGACATTCCACACCCCACCCAACAACTCATCCTTGCAACACAGCTTGGGAGTCACCTCACAGAATAAATAGGAGAGACCTAGTGGTGACATCTCTTCCTTCAGAGCTTAATAAACCTTAGGAAAGAGTTAAAAAGTGAATTTAAAAGGAACATTTTTCTTCTGGCCATCTACCATTCCAGCAGAAGGAACTATCCCACAAGGGGACTTCCCTGAGGTATCCAAGGTGGTGTCCTGTCAGAGTCTGCAGATGTAATCAAGTCCCTCTTTCTCTTCCTGTCCTATCTCATTTTCTCTCCACTACTGCCCCATGATTTGTCTGGGAAAGAGTCTGAACTTTTCATGGGGGGAATCCTGGATAGGTGGTCAGTCCATGGGTAGCTAAAATTAAGTCAGGGCAGCAACGCTGAGTGAAAGATCCAAAGGGAGAGTCTAAGCCAACATCTGTACCAATTACTAATGGTCCAAGCCAAGAAAACTTAATGACCACGCCAAGTTCAGAGGGAAGGAGAAGGTAGCAAATGAGAAATGAAGTCAGAGGTCAGGACCCAGGAAGAAATGGGACAAAGCAGAGTCACATTGGGAAGGAAGCAAAATCATTCCAGGCAATTATTCTCACTCTCACTGGGCTGCTTTTAACTTATCTGGTTATTTTGGTTATTTGGTTATTAGGTCCAGTTACAGACATAGGTACCAACTGAAAGGTTAAGAGCTAGAGCCAATACTCTCCTCTTCCAAAAACTTTTGGTTCTTATTTTATCTATTATTACAATACACATAATAATCATAACTTACTAACTTTTTCTTCCTTCTCCATTAGTACTTATTGAAAGTCTAATGGAGAGCGGCTCGGCGCCTATGGCTCAATGGGCTAAGGCACCAGCCACGTACACCTGAGCTGGCGGGTTCAAATCCAGCCCCCGGGCCCGCCAAACAACAATGACGGCTGCAACCAAAAAATGGCCAAGCGTTGTGGCGGGCGCCTGTAGTCCCAGCTATTTGGGAGGCGTGAGACTCGCTTGAGCCCAGGAATTGGAGGTTGCTGTGAGCTGTGATGCCATAGCACTCTGTCCAGGGTGACAGCTTGAGGCTCTGTCTCAAAAAAAAAAAAAAAAGAAAGAAAGTCTAATGGAGAATTAAATGAAAAAATCTGATTTGCTCTAATCTTGAAGATCCGTGGTTAGATCAGACCTCCTCTCTTGTTGAAATGTGAGGGAGAAGATGAACAGAACCTGACAATATGCCCAAACTAACCTAAACTTTTTCTCTTCTGATATTCATTTATACTGTTTAATTTCTGCATTTTCAAATGGAGGAATAAGAGCTTCACTCACATGAAAAGCATTCCTAGTGCAACACTCTGTACTCGGTCCTGTGCTAAGTATTGCAGAAGTCACAGAAATTGTAAAATATGCTCATTGCCCTTGAGATTGCAACACTATCAGTAGAAAGACAGAAGACAAACGTTAGGTGCATTTTAACTAGATTTTACAGGTAACAAGCCTTCCCAAAACTTTATATCTTAAAATAATCCTTTATTTGCTCATGATTCCATGGGTTGCCAATTTGGGTTGGACTCAGCTGAGATATTTTCTCTTTGCCCTATGTAGTATCTGCTGAGCTCACTCCTGTATCTGTGCCTTAGCTGAGACAACTAGCAAGCTGGAGTGGCTGGGCCTTTTTCTTTGTTGGAAAAAGAAGGCAGGCTTATTCACAGAGTAGACAAGTTCCAAGAAAGTGAGTGCATGGGAGGCTACACAGGCTTAAATATCATCACTTCTGCCACATGTGTTGGTCACAGCAAGTCATGAGTCAGACCAGTTCAAACAGGAGAGCAAACAATTCCAACTCCTTATAGGACAAGCTTCAAAAAATATAGGGCCATAATTAATCTATCAGAGTCACCCATTGGACATAATTATTTAAATTCCTAATTCCACAATCATTATACTCCAAACAAAACAAATTCACCTCCTTACAATCTGCCCAAAATTCTCCCATTGGGCATAATTATTTATATTTCTAATTCCACAATTATTATATTCCAAACAAAACAAATTCACCCCCTTCCAATCCGCCCCAAATTGTCTTCCACTAATATCAACAAACTTAAACTCCAGTATGTCAGGAACTATGTCTGGTCCAGGTGCAGATGAAGTTCCTCACTTACAGGTCCTTGCATGTGGTTTCAGAAATTGGTAAGCAGACAAGTTTATCCCCTTCTTTTCATGAGTCACTGGTTCACAGCAATTCAGGAATAAGGCCAAGTAGAGGTTGACGTTGGAAATAATCCTTGTTTGCCGGTGAATAGCTTTTTCTCATCCTGCTTCCTGCCCCCCAAAGTTTTGGGTCATCTTTTCACTTTGAACTATCTTGGTCTCTTTTAACTTAAGTTTACATAATCCCCTTTAAAACTTTGTGGAATTTCTATGTATTCAGCAATCGTCCATTTTAACAGACAAAGAAAACAGACATGCACACAATCTTCGATGTATTGTTCTTTCTTTTTTGAGCAGTATATCAGGATATTGTGAGCTAATGCACTCAAAATCTTTAGAAATTACTTTGCTAAATTAAGATAATCTATGAGGAACAACCACAGATCTTTCTGAGGTCTTCAGAAGGAAATTAAAGTCACTCCCTTAGCTACATTTTATAAGAATCCTTTGCAAACTAGAGAAACTAAGAATGAAAAACAAGTTTATTTTCTGATCTAGAAAGTCCTGAGGACTCTATATTTCTTCTACTTTTTGTTTGCAAACCAAACAGTTCTTTCTTTAGTTCATCTCTTTCTTCCTGTAGAGTACTAATGTTCTGCCTGGAAATTTCCTTAACCAGATCCACAAGTTGATTAGATAAATTTTGTATCTTCCAAGTTACCAAATGCAATAGTTTTATGATTGCTTTGATCCAAAGCCAGTGCCACATATTTTAGGTTTTCATTATGGCAGCATCCCACTCATAAGTACGAATTTCTGTGTTAGCTTTCACTGCCCAACACACTATATTTAAAATTAGTGGCTAAAACATTTATCATAATTCTGCAGGTCAACAATTTGTCTTGGGCGCAACCACATGCTGATTTAACTGATCTGGTTATAGTCATTGTGGAATATGCATCCTGTCAACAGCAGAGACCAACTCTAAGCCCCCGATATGGCACCATTTCTTGGGGAACCCACCAACCATCTAATGGGGGTTGATTACATTGGACCTTGTCCACATAATGGAAAGTCAGCACTTTGTTCTCACTGGAATAGACACTTATTGTGGATATGGATTTGTCTTTCTCCCCATAATACTTATGCAAAAACCACCATCATGGACTTACAGACTGTCTGACTCACTATCACAGCACAAGGCTCTGCTCAGTATTGCTCTTATCCAGGGAACTCATTTTTAAGCAAATAAAGTGGGTCATGGGCTTATGCTCATGAAATTCACTGCACACTTTACCAAGATTCTCATCTCACTAAAACAACTGACTTGATAGAATGGGGAAAAGCCCTATGAAGACTCAGTTTTGGTGCCCATACTCTTTAGAGCTTGTGTGATAGCCTCCTGGATACAAAAAATGATACAAACTAGTGAATAATACAAAGTACCATTTCTCGCATAGATAAAATTCAGAAGCCTGAAAATCAGGGGTTGGGAATAGAGTGGTTATTCTTATATTACCCTTAAATCATCTACTAGCAAATTTTTTTTGCCCATCCTCACAATTTTAGGCTCTTCTGGTTTGGCAGTCTTGTTGCTATGAAAACATGCTTCCAGGGTCAACAACAACAACAACAAAATGGTTTTATTAAGCTAGAAGCGGAGAGGAACACCTGAGGCTTGGGATCTTCATTCCATTAAACCAATAGTCAGAGAAGGGAGTTACTATATTAGTTGGGGTGACTGGGTCTATCAGGGGGCTTGGCCTCTCATCAACCAATTAGGACACCAACTAGGTATTCTAAAATTCTACTGAATTATCAATTCTGTTATTAACTATAATTCCCATAGTTTCCCATAACCCTGGAGGTTCAACAAGACTGCCTTCATTTCAGACTCCAGTCATCAGGTCCCCAGATTCCCCACACTTCTGTCTGAGTTGTCTTTAAAGCTAGAAGTTCCCATAATTTCCCTCCTAGATTTGATAATTTGCTGGAACAACTGACAAAACTCAGGGAAAATGTTATATTTACAAGTACAGTTCATTATAAGGGATAAAAAAGAACAACTAGCTAAAGAACTACATGGGTGAAGTCTGAAAGAGTACCCAAAGGCAAGAACCTCCATCCCTTGGAGTTGGGATGTGCCACCCTCCTTCTCCATGAATGTGTTCACCAATCTGGAAGCTCCTGAACCCTGTAATGTAAGAGTTTTTTATGGAGGTTTCATTATGTATATGAGTTGATTAAATCAATGGCTTCTAGTGATGTCGGTCTATCTCTCCTCTACCCTCTTCATTGTATGGGGAATAGGTATGAAAGTTCCAACCAACATGGTTGGTCCTCTGGCAATCAGCTTCCAGCCTACAGCTCTCAAGAGACCCCCAATAATTGTCTCACCAGAACAAGAAATGCTCTTATCATCTTTACCACTCAGGAAATTCCAAGTGTTTTAGGAGCTCTGTGCTAGAAACTGGGGACAAACACCAAGTATTTTTCTTATTATACCACACTACTACACAATGAGGTGGCAGTCTTTTAATACTCACATGTTTCATGATACAAGTAGATAGAAAACTACAATACCCAGCATAGGTGGATAGACCCTTCATGTGTGAAGATTTAGGTCCCCTTCCCACCACCAAGCAAGGGACCATGATGAGCTGAGGTATTTGCTTGGGCAAAGGGAATATGGTGCATTCACTGGACGAAGGAAGTTATGAACATGAACAATGACCATGTGACCATGTGCAGAGAGAGGACTGTAGGACTTACTAGTATTTCTTTCATACTTTAACATTTATTTTCCTTTAATCTTCCATTTGATACTCCCCCTTATCTGACATAAGAAAAGTTCATGTTGGTTAACATTATATATTAATATTTAAGTCACAAAGCATCAAAGGGTATGACTGAGCTAGAAAAGGAATGAATATCCTCTAATGAGTAAATGGACATAAGAAGCTTCTTGAGTCGTCTTTTGAGGAAAGCATTAGAAAGTGTTTTTAATGGTAGCATGCCAAGGAGAAGCAAGTCTTTTCTCTTTATTTTGAAGTTCAGCATAGTTAAAAGAGATATTTGCTGGCTGAGTGTGGTGGCTCATGCCAGTAATCCTAGCACTCTTGGAGGCCAAGGCAGGAGGATCCCTTGAGCTCAGGAGTTTGAGATCAGCCTGAGAAAGAGCAAGGTTCCAACCCCACTAAAAAGGAAAATAGAAAAAAAATTAATGGAGTGTGGGGATGGGAGACTGAGGCAGGAGAATCCCAGGAACCCAGGAGTTTAAGATTGCTAATAGCTAGGCTAATGCCATGGCACTCTAGCCTAGTCAACAAAGTGAGACTCTGCCACAGCACTCTATCCAGGGTGACAGCTGAGGCTCTGTCTCAAAAAAAAAAAAAAAGATATAAATAAATAAATAAAATAGGTGTTTGTAGAAGCTGAGTTAGCAAGATGTTGACAATACTGCCTTGGTCCTTTTTCAGGTTGTATAAGTGAGGAAGGACTTGTCCTGAAATTCCCTTCTGCTGTGGCTAGAGTTAGCTGGGGAGGAGCTGGGAAAGAAGCTAAGCTCATTACTCTCAAAACTTTGCACTGGGAGCTGAGGTGACAGACTGAGAAGAGGGATCAGGAGGGCCTCAGTTTGTCCTCACCCTCCCTTGCTCCAAGTCCAGTTCTCCTGGGATGGTGGCACCACTGACCACAGGAGCCCTCGGGCCACCTCTAGATGCTGGGTGGCATCAGGACCACAGGACTGCAGAAGCTCCGAGGCAGCAGTGGGACCACAGGGCTGCAGAAGCTCCAAGGCAGCAGCTTTCCCCCAACCTCCCAGGCACATCCCCTCTGCAGTTCCAGTGTGGCTCTTCAGATTTCCTTCTTAGACTGTGACCAATCCCACCACTTCAAGAGACACTATTAGTGCTTCTTCTTGAGTCCTTGGCTCCTCCTCTGAGGGAGGGTCCCCAGTTCTTCCCACAGTCATGTAAGGTCTCATATCTGTTATAAATCCTTATCATTAATACTCAGGACGGCTCTGCTGCCCTGTTTGGATCCCAACTGAATCAAGATGTGTGCAGTGTACAAATAGGACATCACAGAACAAGCCCCAGGAGAAAAATTTTAAGTGGGCTGGCAAGTGGAGAAATAGTACTTTCCCCCACCCCTGTTGTTTCTTCCTTTATAGGGTGTGTTCCAATAGCACACCAGCAAAATCTCCTGGCCTCCTCTATCCCCACTCTCCTCCTCAGTTGTTGGGTTTGGGATGGAGAAGTGGGTCTATAGGTCTCTCTCTTTCCTTCTCTTGGGAGTGAGCCACCTGAATGCTGAGAAAACATTCATCACCCTACTGAGGATAGTTCTGCATATGAGGAGCAAATTTCACTTGCCACATTCTCCAACATCAGAATGAAGATTGTGCTTGGACCTTCGTCCATTCTATTTCTGTGCATTTCTCATCTGGCTCAGAACTCATCTGGGGAGAAATGTATATTATGGGGCTCTCTGGACCCCCAGAAGGGATTACTCAAAGGGACCTGCCTAAGAAAGCTTTTTTTCAGTTCTCTTTTGTTGTTGTTGGGCAATCATTGAGGGTACAAAGAACCAGGTTACACTGCTTGCTTTTGTTAGGTAAAGTCCCTCTTATAATTGTGTCCCACACCCAAGAGGTATGTCACATTCCATGAACCCCCACCTACCTACCTCCTTCCCTCTCTCTGCTCCCTCATTTCCCCACTTGCCAGTTCTTAAAGGATGCAATGGGAACAGAAAATCAAAGACATGGGGGCAGAGCAAGATGACCGACTGCAAGCAGCTTCCAAAGGAGGCTTTTGTCCAAAAGGAAAAATAACCTCCAGAAACTATGCAATTAAGCTGAAGACTGGAAGCCCAGCCAAGAGAGAGAAGTGATAACTACAGGTCATCTCTGCTGAGGCAAGCTGTAACTCCAAGAAAGCAAGCTTCAGGTACAAAATTTATCTGAAAGGAAAAGTGTCTGTCCCCTCCCCTCAGAAAGCTGTGGGTTTTTTGCTTTTCTGTTTCCTTTCTTTTTTCTCTTCATTTGCTCCTGTGGGTTTTCTACAGACAAGCAGTGAACTATGGACCTCTTGTCTCACCCCATAGAAGAGTGCTGTGGGAAGTGGAGTCTGCTTTCCCCAGAGTGACCCTGATGTGACTCTGAACACTCTCTTGCTAGGAAGAAAAACTGAACCAAAGTTTTCCCCACCATTCTGAACTTATAATATGCCCTTCCTCCCTTACCTGAGGAATGAGAAGCCTAACCCCCACTGAGACTGAGGGAAGAGGTTCTTGAGCAGTACCCTCCCCAAATTTGTCTGCCAGAACAAATGCACCCTGGCAAAAGACTCCACGGGTCCAGGGCAAGCCTCCTTCCCTCCATCCAGGGAATCCCCTGGTGACTATTAGGCATCTGCAGGCCCACCCCCAGCCAAGAACACTCCCGGTGACTGCAGGGCCCTGCACCCTGCACTTGACGGCCTCTGCAGGCCCACCTTCTGCCAGGGACTCCACCAGCAACTGCCAGGCCTCTGCAGGTCCACTCTCAGCATGGACTCCCCTGGCAACAGGATAGGCCTGAACCTGGCACCAGCAAGGCCTTCACAGGCCCACTCCTGGCCAGGAACTCCCCCAGAGACCACAGGGCCCCAAACCTGAAGGGCCTTCACAGGCCCACCTTCTGCCAGGGGCTCGGCTAGCAACCGCCAGGCCTCTGTAGGTCTGCCCCCAGCCAGGAACACCCCTGGCTACCACGCAGCCCTGTACCCCATGCTAGCCAGGCCTCAGCAGGTCCACCTTCTGCCAGGGAATCTGCTGGTGACCACAAGGTCTCTGCAGGTCCCCCCCCGGCCAGGAACTCCCCCAGTGACCATGTGGCCCTGCACCCCACACTTGACAGGCCTCTGCAGGTCCGCCTTCCACCAGGGAATCTGCCAGTGACCACCAGGCCTCCACAGGCCCACCCCCAGTCAGGACCTCCCCTGGAAACTGCGTGGACCACACCTGGCACCTGCAGGGCCTCTGCAGGCCAGCCCCCGGCCAGGCACCACCCCGGCAACTGCACCCACTGGGTCTCAGCATGCCTGCCTCCAGCCAGGGGCTCCACGACCCTCACAACCCACGACCTTCTTCCCATATCCTCCCTATTTCTATGCTGGCTCCCCTTGTCTGCCCAGGGACTTCAGAAGCCGTGGGACGAGGGCCTTCCCTCTGGAGCCCTCCCTGCCTCTGCATAGAACCCTCAGCTGGGCCAGACACTGCTGGAGCCCTGGGCTCTCTTTGCCAAAGTCACCGGGTGCCTGGCACTCCCAGAACCATGTGCGCCATCCTCGCCCTGCTGCTGGATCTGAGGGTGCCACACTCCAGAGCTGCTCCTGCAGCCAGAACTCCCTGGCTGGGGCAGTCCCAGAGGAACTACACAGGGTTGCTCCCTACAAAGTTCCAGCAACAATAGAGTGACCCTGCAGGGCTCTAATCTTGGAAAGATACTTTCCCAACTCTGAGGACAGCCAGAGGCAATGGCGAAAAACAATCATGGGGCAGAATCAACGAAAAACTCTGGCAATATGAATAATCAGAGTAGATCAACTCCTCCAAGGAACGACAAGGCAAACACAGCACAAGATCCCTTGCATAGGCAAATGGCTGAGATGTCAGAAATCGAATTCAGAATCTGGATAGCAAATAAGATCAGTGAAATGGAGGAAAAGATGGAATTAGAATTTCAAGCAGTAATCCAAAAGATGGCCCAAAAGATGTCTCAAGAATTCAACAAATTCAAAGACCAAATGACCAAAGATTTTGACACATTGAGACATGAAGTTGTAGTCCTCAAAGATCTAAGAAATACAATAGAATCCCTCAGTAACAGAATGGAACAAGCAGAAGAAAGGATTTCTGACATGGAAGACAAAGTTTTTGAACGCTCCCAAACCTCCAAAGAGGAAGAGAAATGGAAGGCAAAAACTGATCACTCTCTCAGAGAGTTCTGGGATAATTTGAAGAAAACCAATATTCGCCTCATAGAGATCCCCAAAAGTGATGAAGCAGCTTCACAAGACACAGAGTCTCTTCTTTATGAGATTATGAAAGAAAACTATCCAGACTTTCCAAGAGATTCTGAAATTTAGATAGCAGGCAGTTTCAGAACTCCAACATGACTCAACCTGAATAAGACATCCCCTAGACACATCATAATCAATTTCACTAAAGTTAATATGAAGGAGAAAATTCTGAAAGCTACCAGATATAAGAAAACCATTACCTCAAAGGGAAGAACATTAGAATAACAGCAGATCTCTCTGCTGAAACCTTTAAAGCTAGAACAGTGTGGTCATCAACTTTTAATCTCCTAAAACAAAATAACTTTCTACCCAGGATCCTGTATCCAGCTAAACTGAGTTTCATTTATGATGGAGAAATTAAATAATTTAATGACATCCACATGTTGTTGTAATTTGCCATAACTAAACCAGCTCTCCACAATATTCTCAGACCTATCTTCCATAATGACCAGCGTAATCCCCCACCACAAAAGTAAACCCACTCAGAAACTTTGATCAAATTCCAAATTCCATAGTCGTGAAAGAATTCAAATATCTACTAGACTTTCAAAAGGCTTATCAATATTCTCAATTAATGTGAATGGGTTAAATTGTCCTCTAAAGAAGTACAGGTTGGCTGACTGGATACAAAAACTCAGGCCATCTCTTTTCTTTTCCTTCCCCATGTGTCTCTCTTTTCTCTTTCTTCTCCCGTGTGTCTCGTCTCTCTCTCTCTCTCTCTCTCTCTCTCTCTCTCTCTCTCTCTCTCTCTCTCTCTCTCTCTCTCCCCCCCTCCCTTCTCTCCCTTCTCTCTTTCTCCTCTTTTCCCCCATTTCTCTCTCTCTCTCTCCTTCCCCTTAATGCTGCTCTGCAGCTTCCCCACTAATAAAAACCTTTCGTACAAAAAAAAAAAAACCCTCAGGCCAGATATCTGCTGAATACAAAAATCTCATCTTACCTTAAAAGAATAGAGTCAAGGTGAAGAGATGGACATCTATGCTCCAGGCAAATGGAATGCAGAAAACAGCAGGTGTTGCAATCCTATTTGCAGATATAATAGGCTTTAAACCAACCAAAATAAGGAAGGATAAGGATGGACGTTTCATATTTGTTAAAGGTACTACTCAATATGATGAGATTTCAATTATTAATATTTATGTGCCCAACCACAATGCACCTCAATTTATAAGAGAAACTCTAACAGACATGAGCAACTTGATTACCTCCAGCTCCACAGTAGTTGGAGATTTTAACACCCCTTTAGCAGAGCTGGATAGATCCTCCAAAAAGAAGCTAAGCAAAGAAATTTTAGATTTAAATTTAACCATTCAACATCTGGATTTAACAGACATCTACAGAACATTTCATCCCAATAAAACTAAATACACATTCTTGTCATCAGCCCACGGAACTTACTCCAAAATTGATCACATCCTAGGTCATAAGTCTAACCTCAGCAAATTTTAAAAAATAGAAATTATTCCTTCCATCTTCTCCGACCATCTTGGAATAAAAGTTGAACTCAATAACAACAGGAATCTGCATACTCATACAAAAACATGGAAGCTAAATAACCTTATGCTGAAGGACAGATGGGTCATAGATGAGACTAAGAAGGAAATTACCAAATTTTTGGAACAAAATGACAATGAAAACACGAATTATCAAAACCTCTGGGATACTGTAAAGGCCCAGTCCTAAGAGGGAAATTTATAGCACTGCAAGTCTTCCTCATGAAAATGGAAAAAGAGGAAGTTAACAACTTAATGGGACATCTTAAGCAACTGGAGAAGGAAGACCATTCCAAACCAGGCAGAAGCAAAGAAATAACCAAAATAAGAGCAGAATTAAATGAAATTCAAAACAAAAGAATTATACAGCAGATCAATAAATCAAAAAGTTGGTTTTCTGAAAAGGTCAATAAAATAGATAAACCTTTGGCTAACTTAATCAGGAAAAAAGAGTAAAATGTGTAATTTCATCAATCAGAAATGGTAAAGACAAAATAACAACAGATCCCTCAGAAATTCAAAAAACCCTTAACAAATATTACAAGACACTTACTCTTAGATATATGAAAAGCTGAAGGAAATTGACCAATACTTGGAAGCACACCACCAACCAAGATTTAGCCAGAACCAAGTGGAAATGTTGAACAGGCCTGTATCAAGTTCTGAAATAGCATCAACAATACAAAATCTCCCTAAAAAGAAAAGCCCAGGACCAGATGGCTTTATGTCAGAATTCTACCAAACCTTTAAAGAGGAACTAGTACCTATATTACTAAACCTCTTCCAAAATATAGAAAAAGAAGGAATACTACCCAACACATTCTACGAAGCAAACATCACCTTGATCCCTAAACCAGGGAAAGACCCAACAAGAAAAGAAAATTATAGACCAATATCGCTAATGAATATTGATGCAAAAATATTCAACAAGATCCTA
>CAUYON010185615.1:0-15205 GCA_963573935.1 Arctocebus calabarensis
GGCGTTGTGGCGGGCGCCTGTGGTCCCAGTTACTTGGGAGGCAGAGGCAGGAGACTCGCTTGAGCCCAGGAATTGGAGGTTGCTGTGAGCTGTGATGCCTTGGCACTCTATCCAGGGTGACAGCTTGAGGCTCTCTCTCAAAAAAAAAACCAAACAAAAACAAACTCCTGGCCCAGCCCAGTGAGGTGGAACATTTCCCCTGTGCTTTGTTCCAGGAGTTTCATAGTTACTTATCTCACATTTAAGTTTTTAATCCATTTTGAGTTGTTTTTGTGTATGATAAGAGGGAAGGATCTAGTCTCAGTCTTCTACATGTGGATAACTAATTTCCCCAGAGCCATTTATGGAAGAAAATGTCTTTTCCCCAATGCGTGTTCTTGGAACCTTTGTAAAAAATCAGAAACATTTTTGATGAAACTCTTAAATCTTCTTTACCATCTCCTGGGAATGCTTTGAAGTTAAGTGGGTAGAAAAACAGAGGAATAGTATGCCAATTGTCAAGTAGGGTGAATATCAGTGGCTTTTTATTCTGTGAGAAGATAAACCTCTATGACTATAAAAATGTGTATGTGCCTTGTACATTTTGATGGGGTCAGCGTGAATAAAGTGTGGTGCATAGAGAAGGGAAAAATGATACAGAGTGTGTGCAGCTATTGTGGCTTTCTACTGACATTATCTGAGTCACAATATATTCAAAGACTAAAGCCAGAAAGTTGAGTACGGTGAAACATTTTTAGAATGTGGTTTTAAAGGAAACTGCCCCTTTCTGGACAGGAAGGTTACTATACTATGACTAGCTATCAATTTTGGGGGAGACATAGTTTGACCTGAGTTATATTCAAATCTTGAATTCCTATGTCAGAACTAAGACCTTAAAGGTGTCAATAAATATTTCTTAGAAGTTAAATTCCTAGTGATTAATAGAAAAATCTCAGCTGTTTACTCTCTGACAGACCCTGACAGAAATGTGTAAGCATTTACAATTCATGTTTAAGGAACTCAGGAAAACAGCTGCTTATTAAAATTGTCTCCCTCATTCTGTAACAACATTAAATGTTAATATGCAAAACTTCAACATTGTTGCTCTGAAATCAATGCAGTCATTATGTTAAAGGTAGTTTTGTTTACTTAAATTTGAAATAAAGTAGGTGAGTATAATTGGTACATTTATTTTTATTTATTTATTTATTTTTTGAGATAGTCTCAAGCTGTCGTCCTGGGTAGAGTGCCATGGTGTCATGGCTCACAGCAACCTGCCACTCTTGGGCTTAAGACATCCTCTTGCCTCAGTTTTCCTATTGTTAGTAGAGATGGGGGTCTCCCTTTTGCTCGGGCTGGTCTCAAACTCGTGAGCTCAAGCAGTCCACCTGCCTTGGCCTTCCAGAGTGCTAGGATTACAGGTGTGAGCCACTGAGCCCAGCCAGCCACCACACCCGGTCTATAATTGGTACATTTAATCAAAGCATTTCCCCCCAAGTATCAGATTTATCTTATTCATACCAATTTATGGAAAAATAAATGTTGTTGTGTAATATCTCTGGTTTGCAACGTGATGCTATGGGGTACATGTGGAGAGTAACAGAGTTACCTAAGTGGAGCAGATCGACATATCTCTGCTCTCTAATTAAAATGTTTCTAGTATTTCTGTATAGCTATGACAAGCACTAAGGGAAGAGTTTCATTGTAATTTGTGACTTATTTTTAGCATTTGAAATCTGTTTTACCGTCTATTAAAAACATGCAATATTACTGTTTTAAAATAATTGTTCCCAGTCTCAAAAGTATATGGATAATTTAATATAAAATGCCTTGTTAGAAAGAAAATTAAATATCAAAATAAAACAAAACAAAAAGGAAACCACACATGAAGGTAAACTTTCCCTGCATTCAATCCATTGGTTTTTGATTTCTATCTTCAATAATGACTACCAGTAATGAATTAAGATACCCAGGAATAAAATATTCAAAAATATGATTATTCAAAGAGGATTGTTAAATGAATTATAAAGTGAAATTACAGAACTATATACTCATATACTCAGTTTAACAATGTAAGAAGATGAAGTAGACACCTCTACTGATAAATAAGTTCAAGGCATATCACTAAGTTATAGAAAGTTTGTTAAAGAACTGTCTATATAGTTTGATTTTATTTGCATAAAATAAAGGATATACTATATTCGTGTGTGTATATACATATATATGTATACATGTGTTTATAAAATTATGATATGTTACCAGGAAACTTTTGGCAGTGGTCATCTTTGGGAAGTCAGACCAATAACGGCAGGAAAAATGGATTTCACTTTTCAGTTTATACCCTTAGGAAAATTTGGACTTGTTTTTTAAAAGTATTTCTTTTATAATAAGAAAAAAATCCTGAACCTATTTGTAGATAATTTAAAAGTGTGAAAGTACGGCTTCTTAGCTACAGATTTAAAAAGCCAGTGATTTATAATATTAGATATTTTTTGGATATTTTGAAACAAGGTGGGACTAAAAGTGGTTTTTCATGGGGGACAATTGTGCACCCCGGGCCATTTGGCAATGTCTGGAGACCTTTTTGATAGTCAGGACTTGGGAGTTGCCTCTGGCAGCTTACTGGTAGGCTCCAGGGATGCTATTGGTTACCCCACAATGCACAGGACAGCTTCTCAAAGATTCATCGGTCCTAAAATGTCTAGGAAGCAGGGTGGGAAACACTGGACATTGGTGAATAGTCAGTGGGAAAATACTGAATGCCCGTGATGGGACTCAGAAAACAATACGTCAAAGTACAGTGCCTCGGCCTGCTGCCCACTTCCACCAGAAGGACATTGACTGTATACAGCCCTACTATGAAGCTAATTTATAGCTTTCATATGTAGGCTATAACCCAATTATAGTACAAGAAGACGGGTAAAGGGGTCCGGGCGTATGGGGGTGGGGGAGGGCTGGTGGAGAAAGGGTACATGGTGGGATCACACTTGTGGTGCATCTTAGAAGGGACAGGTGAAACCTAAATGCAGAACACAAATGTTTTCACATAATAAACGAGAAAATCTCATGAAGGTTATGTCGAACAGTTGGATGGAAATATTTCAGATTGTATATGAAGCCTGCACATTGTACCCCATGATTGCACTAATGTACACAGCTATGATTTAATAAAAAAAAAAAAAAAAAAGAAGGACATTGGAAGAACCTCAGAAGTAAGGTCTCTTTCAGAACCTCTTCTGCTCTACTTTCTGCTTCTCCCCTTCCTCCTCCAGCCATAGAAGCTAGAATTTCTCTTTCCTAGGGAGGCTCAGAGAAACTAGCCTCATTCACAAGTAGACTCACAATTACAGAAACTAGAACTCTCTATCCCAAAGCCAGTCATTAAAACTTAGAACTATTACTCCAACTTTCCCCCATCTTTCTGTGTCAGAAATTCTCTGACCTACCTTGTCTGAAAGTAGAACACAAGAGCCTCATTGCAGAGGGTCCTGCCCTGTGCCGGGAGGAAGGAATGCCCCCGGGAGAGTCCATGAAGAGTCAGGCCAGACAGGGCTTGAGGTCTGCCCTGCAGTCTGTTAGCATTGACCTTTCCTTTTTTGCCCCAGCACATTTCTACCTGGCTGTCTACTCTTCACTGAACCTAAGCATGAAAGTGAACAGTTTTCCCTGGGTCTCCATTTCTGAAGGCTCCTGGGTCATGTAAAACTTTGACTAAATGAATCTGTCATGCTTCTCTCTTGTTAACCTGTCTTTTGTTATAGGAGTGTTGGCCATGACCCTTATGATGGGAATCTGGAAAGGGACCTCACTCTGTATCCACAGACTATTAACACAAACTTGCTGGGGATCAGGCAGTGAGTGGAGGTTTTATAGTTGATTTCAAGAGATTTTAAAAGTAGATGGACATTATCAAACAGAGGAACCAGGATAGCTGTAGCATTTCTTGAAAAGTGGTGATTGCCATTTTTGACAAGTGAATTGGAAAGGAAGCTATGGTTTGCTATGTCCACTGGTGGCAGCAAGAACACTCATGTTAGCCACCAGGAATCATTTCTCAGTTACAAGCACTATTAAACAAGGGGTTGGATTACTGACACAATCTCAGGAGGTTTTGGAAAACTGGATAGAAAATTTAAGTACATTCTGCCCAGAGTAAAAGGAACAGCCAAAAAATATTTTCAGGCCACTTGTATTAGTTGCATGAAACTGTAAATAACAGGAACAGGTGTTCACAAGGAGCTATAATTTGAAGGAACATTTTGGACTTCAACTTGGAGATTTTGAGATGTGAGTACTCTGTATACACAAGATACCTGGATTCGGTAAATCTTTATTATGTGAATAAGTGGATCTCTAAGCAGAGTAATTGAGATTTGTAAGTCCTGTTTTCGTTGACTTGCAGTATTTGCAACTTACCCGTTTTAGACTAACAATGTCTTTCATTTTTGTGGTAAAGGCACACGCTCAGTTATACCACCTGTTGGAGCTGCGCTGGCGTGGCTGAGCTTGGCAGGAGAAAGCAATGATCCTTTACAAAACTAGGACCCAAATCTTAGGGGGCTCTAATGCTGTTCTTTCTTCTAGTTACTCAGCCCGTCTCCTGGGGGATTATGCTGTTCCTTTTCTCCTCGAGCCTCTAGCACCTTTCTCTCCCTCCTCTCTATTTTGGTGATGAAACTGAGACCAGTAGAGAAACCCCAGAAGTCTCCCCTGGGCGTCTCCCCAGGGAAAGCTGCTTGCAGGATGAGCTGTCTGCCCCCGTCTGAAGTCAGTTTCCACCTGAGTCTCCAGTTCCGTCCCTTCCTTCCTCCTCCAGACACATTCCAGAGATTCTCCTTTCTCTCTTAAGCATCCTAAATCTTTACTCCCTCCTGGATCTGTTCCAAACAGCCAGAAAACCATTTTATCTCTTCTTAAAAACAGGAGAAAATAAAAACACAACCAACCATTTTTATGACACCATGTCACTTATATCTCCATGTCTTGTCTCTTTTTTAAAGCAAAACTTGTCAAAAATTTTTTCAATCCTGGCCTCTTTGATACAATTTTTGTGTTTAGTTTTGGAAAGCTATCTAACACCCTAAAAACCTTTCCTTTGTAAAAGTGGTGAACACTATAGTGATGTCTTTGGGGCCATCAAGAGGATTTTTGTCCTATACATTTGAGTACAGACTCATGTCTTTTTGAATTTCTACTGCCTTTTTACAGTTTTTGTCCACATTTTTATTTTTGGCAGCTGCCACTTTATCTGCTCCGGCAGCCTCATTCACAGTTAGACTCACAATTACAGAAGTCTCACCACACTAGTTCCTAGTTCTGATTTATTCCTTGAAACTGCTGTGGCTAAAAATGCAGACATGGGGACAGCTGGGGCTTTTGTATAAAGAATGAGCAAATAACCTATGAATGAGGGCCTGAAAAAGGACACGATTGTTCCCTTTCTTTCTTTCTTTTTTTTAATGCCTATAATTTCAAGAATCAAACTTTTTGAGTATTCACAATAGGTAATTCTCAGGTATGTGGGACGTAATAAACATTAGTTAGGGCTCCATCTCCTGTCTTAATAAACCATCAGTAAGTAACTATTGAGTAAATTCGCATATTTCCCAGCACATGGAGTAGCCGAAGTTACTGGATTTTGTATTTACACATTTGAAGAGTATTTCTCAATATACAACACAGCTCTTTTCTTGACTATCCAACCATCACACTTTATTCCTACTTACTGGTGTCATAATAGTGCATTTTGTTGATTATACTGGTAGGGCAGCCAAGAAATAAAGATTCTAAGTTGAGGGCAGTTGTATATCTTCTTAACAGCTCTTCCATTTAACACCTTGTTTTCATTCTCACTATCTCAACTATAATTCCATTGTGTATTAGTTCACGTCATAAATTTGTAATGACTTCCTTTTGATTACACTTTAGCCTTTTGTGAAGGTATTCCCAACTTTTTAATTTTTTTGAGTGTGTATGCTTGTCTTTATTTAAGAATTATTTATATTTATTTATTTTTAATTGGCAAATAAAAATTATGTAGGTTTTTGGAATACAGTGTGACATTTTGATATCAAGTGATAAATCAAGCCACATAATGTGGAGAGTGGGCTGTGGGGTGCAAGGCCCCCCCAGCCTGGGGAACATTCAGGGAATGAACCCTCTACTCCTCCTCCGTTCCAGAAACAACCATATTCTTTCTTCATGCTCCCTCTGCCAGAAGTCAGTAGCTCTTTCTTTGTCTAGTTAACTTTTAAGAACTATGCAGAAATCTTTGTGATCCTTCCCATCTTACTTGTCATATGTTAATGAAGTTGAGTAGTAACCTATTAACAAGATGATTTGTCTTTCCTCAAGTCTTTTACATTTTCCAATCATATTGTAAGACAATGAATATGTCTTTTGTTTATGCTACTTCCCCCTGTGGTCCAGTGGGAAGTCTGTGCTGTTTCCCCTGGGACCACACGGAACAGATCCTATAAAATAAAGCTGATTTTGTGCTTTGGTGCTGGCTGCAGCCATCAGCTCCGTCAGACCTCCTGATCCCTTATTTTGTCTCTGTGTCTTCTCTTGTGCTGTATTTTTCTCAATCCCCACCAATTCCACTCTGGTTCACTCCCCTTCCCAGCGCAGGTTCATGAATAATAGCATATCTATGATCTCACACGTGTATCTTTTTTTGTGGTGAGAAAATTTAAAATCTATTTTCTTAGACATTTTCAAGTATGTAATACATTATTATTAACTACGGCCACCATGCTGTAGAATGGGTCTCTGGAATGTATTCATCCTGTCTGGCTGAAACCTTACATCCTTTGGCAGATATCACTTCATTCCCCTCCAGCCCCTGGGATTCACCATTCTCCTCCCTATTGTGTGAGTTTAACTGTTCCAGATTCCACATGTAAGAGGGATCAGGCAGTGGCTGTCTTTCACTGCGGGGCTTATTTTACGTACCATAATGTCCTCTAGGGTCAACCACATCATCGCAAAATGACAGGATTTCTTCTTTTTAAAGGCTAGAAAGTGTTCTAATGTGTATGTGGACACCACATTATCCATCCTCTGTTGATGCACACTTAGGTCCACAGCCTGCTTTTAAAATTTAAGTTCATCCCATTAACTTTTCGCTCTAGTCAGAAGTTTTTTCTTTCATGTTTTTGAGCAACTAATATACATTATGTGCTAGGCAAAGCACTTGCCATGCCAAGAATTCCATTAAACAAGTATTCATATTACCATGATTTTACAGCTTAGGAAGCTAAGGGATAGAGGAGTAAATTGCTTATGGGTCACAGAAGGAAGTGGTGGAAACGCGATTCAGACCCAGGTGTGATTCTAGAACATGTGTTCACAATCGCTAAGCCTCCACTAGTCCCTATTTAGACTTGCTTCTGTCTCCCTTTTTTGACTAAAACAGTGTCCCTGAGTATCTTCTTTTTCACCTATCTAGTCTCCCCTTTCAAGATCGAGGTTAATCATATCCTCTAGCTTCCCCCTTCTCTGGCCTTTCCTGTTCTGGGTGATCTGTTTCTCTTTTGAAATCCTTCAGTGCAAGGATGAGATGCTGCCTCTTCAGTTACCTTATTTGTGTTGCCCAGGGCAACCACAAGGGCAAGGACAAATATCATGCACCTAAATAGAACTTTTCCTATTGTTTCTCAACAGAAAAATTGGAAATGACAGTTTTATGAGCTCAGAGTCAAGGTTAATGCAAACTCAGAGACATGGTTCGTTGTGTAACAATCATTCTCCCTGAAGACAATGGCTCTCTTTTCTTCATGGTTAGCTTCTTCTTCCTTTGTATTTAGGGAGTAAACAAAAAAAAGATAAAAGTATGGTTCTCTCATTAGTTCTCTCTAGAGAAGTTTCTAGAAATAAATAAGTGAATTGGTCAAATCTCGTGAGGAACTTCATATTTAAATGCCCAAGGTAGAAGCAAAAGGGACCAAACAGACCAGAATGCAAAAATAAGCACTGAGAATCCAGAGTGGCAGACACCGCACTAGTATAAATACTCAGGAGATTTGTGTCTTATTCTTGGGTGTGCCCTTAAGTTGACAGGCAAATTTGTGCAGGTCACTTCATCTGACTGAGCTTTTGGTTTCCTCCTACGTCCAAGGAGGAGGCAGAAGTACCAACTGTTGTGATGTTATTTGATTCTAGGTGGGAAGATGGAGTGTTAACAAAAAATAGTTCAAAAGTTTATTTTTCAAGGGGACATACCAAGGAGAGAAGATAAATGAAGAAAAACCGAGAAGAAATATGGACTGGAATTGGAGAATGGGAATTAATACATTAAGTACCCAGAGAAACTGTTAGTTGCCGGCCACTTGTCCACCCTCCGCCCCATAGAGGAATCCCATTTTGTTTGTAGGGATAGTGAGTTCCACACCGTGGATGCCATGACTGCCATCATCAATCAGGGTGCTCCATTCGCAGCTAGGGGTGGCTATGTGACCTCACTCTGACCTTAAAGTATACAAGAAATCTTCTTAGAGGATTTCTGGAAAAGCTATTGCTTTCCTAATAGAAGGGGAGAGATTGAGCTTCATGTCCCTCTTCCCGGTCTTCCTGCTTTGTCTGGGCTACAGTAGTCCTCTTTGCGTGCAACCAGAGGTAAGTGTAACATAAAGACCAATGCACCAGGCACGGTATGGTGGAAAAGAGGAAGAGCCAAGCATCTTGATGGCACTGCTGAAGAGCTAATCCCATGCCAGCAAGCCTGCTGGACTATGCTTATGTGAGAAAAATGAATTCTTGCTTGTTTCAGGCACTTTTGCTTGATCTTGCTCTTACTGCATCTAGAATGCATTTCTAACTGATGCAGAGGGGGACTCCTGAGAATAGCCAGACTTTCTACCCTGGAGAGGAGCTAAAGAACCATAAGTGGGCTCCATGCCCGTAGCACAGTGGTTACAGACCACATACACAGAGGCTGGCGGGTTCAAACCCTGCCCGGGCCAGCTAAAACAACAATGACAACTGCAACAAAAAATAGCTGGGCATTGTGGCAGGCACCTGTAATCCCAGCTACTTGGAGGCTGAGGCAAGAGAATCACTAAAGCCCAAGAGTTTGAGGTTGCTGTGAACTATGATGCAACAGCACTCTACTGAGGGTGACATAGTGAGATTCTGTCTCAAAAAAAAAAAAAAAAAAAAAGAAGAAGAGCTGTAAGTATATCTTGGTAAAGTAATTGATAGCCAAAAGGTGAAGGAAAGAGTGGGCTTTATGGTTAAGGCTTTAGAAACGAGTTTGAAAGTTAGTCTGGAAAGTTAGTTTGTTGTTTCAGGAAAGTTAGTTGTTTGAAGACAGGCTGAAGACAATTAGAGGAACAAGTGAGCTATGAAGATAGAAGTGTTGTGAGTTATAATTTTAAAGAAAAATTGATGCAAGTATGTTGAGTCACTTTATTAGGATTTCAGCCTCCAAACACATGTAGATTTTATAGATGAATAAAAAAATCTCAGGTCCTCTAAGATCCTTATGCCAAAGAGACTGAATCAAGCAACACCCTTTTCAAATGAATAGCCATTACTTCATAACCTGTGTCAAAATATTATAAATTAGCTAGGAGCCCCCTCCACGATTAAGCAAAAGGCTTCAGGCATATCCTAATGCCTGCCCCCACAAATCATTCATAATTAAATTCTTTGCTGGCCTCCAAACCTTTTAAGATGTATGTCCTTCCATCAATGGGGACACGCCACTTGTAACTTTAAGTCTGTAATCTAAGTCTAGCTCCTAAAACTAAAGTCCGTTTGATTTCATACTGATAATGTTGATTGCAAGCTTTCCTTCCCAGGTGCAAAATAAAGACAAGACGAGATCAATCATTCCTTCCCGTACCATATTCATTTTTTTAGGTATCACTTGCCCCAGTATATTTCTATGACAACTTTTCTAACAGTCTTATGTCTGCAAAAGATGTCTTTTTAGTATATGTGAGTATGCTTGAATCAGATAAACTCAAATTGAAGAATGTTCTATAGAGCGACTGGCATTCTTCAAATCTCATGATCATTGTCTCCTGTTTAAAGGAGTCTATGGAATTGTGGTCTCCAAATGCAATGTGTGATCTTAGATTGGGCCTGGATTAGATAAAACATCATTTTTTTCCCCTATGGAGAATGTAATTGGGACATTTGATGAAATATGAATATGAACTTTATATTAAATAATAGATTTTACAATAAAGATGTTTAATGATAAACTCTGCATGTTTAAATAGTATTATTTTATTAGTGTTAACTTTGTTGCATTTAGTAATTATATGGGGGCTAAGATCTTGGAATTCTTAGGGCATACATGCTGAAGTATTTGGAAGTGAAAAAATCATAATGTCTGAAACTTACTCTCAAATCATTCAGCAAGAAAAAAAATGCGTGTGTATGTTTGATGAGGGAGATAAGCAAATGGGGGAAAATGTTAATAATGGGTGAATCCAGGTAAAGGTACACGGATGTTCATTGTACTATATTTTTGTGTGTTTGAAAATTTTCAAAATAAAATTTTGAGACAGAGTCTCACTATGTCACCCTCAGTAGAGTGCTGTGATGTCACAGCTCACAGCAACCTCCAACTCTTGGCCTTAAGCGATTCTCTTGCCTCAGCCTCCCAAGTAGCTCGGACTACAGGTGTCTCCCACAACGCCCAGCTATTTGTTGCAGTTGTCATTGTTGTTTGTTGGCTGGGCTGGGATTGAACCCGCTACTCTCAGTGTATTTGGCCGGCACTGTAACTACTGTGCTACGGGCACTGAGCCTTGATGAATATTTTTAATCTTTTAAACTTACAGCTGACATGTTTTTTAAAGTTTCTGGGTTTTAAAATTTCTACTGTAGGATTTGACTCTTCCTCTGCCTGCGATTTGGGCATATACCTACACAGTTCTGAGTAAACATGAAATTAAGTGGACATCATATATGTGTGTGTATGTGCATGTATACATGTGCTAAGCTTTTCAAGAAGTCTGTGTATAAAACACAAAGAATTTTAAATGCCTGGAATATTTACAAGATATTTCATTCTATTTCACCGGTGTGGGAATGACTTGAATCTTGTTTTTTCCCCCATTTCCAAGGCATTTAGAGGCTTTGAGAGTTAGACAAGGTTTTACTGGACATGACGCATAGTAGGGATGCTGCTGTTGGGGGGAAATAATGAGCAGGACCCTGCCTCCAAGGTCACGGGCGGTGACTGCTGCCGGCTGCCTGCAGGCTACAGGGAAGTGGCCACTGCTTCCTTCTCAGGGTTCCCTGGCAGCTATGCTTAATATTTTGTTAAAGACAGTAAGAATTGGTGAACGCTTTGCTACTCAACTACCTGTGATTCAGCAAAGTCAAAGCGGCTTACTTAAACAGGAACAGTGTGTTTTGTCTTCTCCCAGAATTACTACAACCTCAGACCACGCAGCCCCTGGTGTGCTCCCCACCCACCTGCGCTGCACCCTCACAGCACCGGTGCCTGTTCTCAGGTGTTCCCGGGGTGTGACCGTGGGCTTTGCACAGGTCTCCTGTGCTTCAGTTGCTTCTTCTTGAACGTGGGAATTAGCAATTTTCTTCCCAGGTTGCTTGGTATGATTAGACGAAATTACTGGACACGAAAAGCTCTTCCTTGTTGCCTTTCAGAGAAGTCACAGCGCTCAATGTGAATTTCTGTTTTTTTCTAAAGCCCTCGGTCTTCACTTGCAGGTTAGTTCCATTATGACTAAAGTATGCTCAGAATATATTTCACGGAATTGGTACCAACCAAGCACTCCTCAATACACAGGGTTGTGAGCACCACGGTCAAATGCTGGCTGAGATGCTGAGCTCCTGCCTCTTTTGAGCCTGTTTTCCACCCAGCAAACAGATGCATCGTTCAAAGTCAAATTAGACTAGGAAAGTTTCCTCTTTCCAAACTTCCACTGACACCTCATTGTTCTTGGAATAAAATCCAAACCTTTACCTTTGACTTTATGTGAAAGTCTTCACTGGTGTGGTTGGGTCCCACTTTTCTTCCCTCATTTAATTTGGGCAGTGCCTGTGGTTCAGTGAGTAGGATGCCAGCCCCATATACTGGGGGTGGAGGGTTTGAACCTGCTTCGGCCAAACTGCAACAAAAAAATAGCCGGGCATTGTGGTGGGCACCTGTAGTCCCAGCTACTTGGGAAGCCGAGGCAAGAGAGTCATCTAAGCCCAAGAGCTGGAGGTTGCTGTGAGCTGTGATGCCAGAGCACTCTACTGAGGGTGACAGAGTGAGACTCTGTCTCTACAAAAAAATAAAAGTCTCTCCTTTCTGGGTGCTAAGTTTGATCTCCCTTTGGGTATCGGGGTGAACTGTTCTGTCTCCCGGGGTGCCTGGCTGTTCCTCATTATTCAAGCTCAGGATGAGTAGTCCTCGTTTAGAAGGACCGTTTGAAATCATTCCATCTAAAATCCCTTTATATTCCTGGCTAGTTACTATCCTATTCCACTGCTCTCCCCCTCCTTCTTTACAACATATAACTATTTGAGATATTTTATTTGTTTACTTTTTTTCTTATTTGAATATTGCCACCTGATTGTAAATTCCCTCAGCAAGGGCTCTTTCTGAGCAACTTATGTCCCATTGATTTCTGATGCCTGTATTGGATCTAAAACAAAATCAGTGGAAGGAAAGGCAGACTGGGTGATTGTCCATATGTCTGAAACATTTAGAAGAGTATCTTAAAATTGGCAGTGTTGGGAAGTTCTCTTACTGCATATGGAAAGTGGTGCTTTTCTCTGGACTTCAGCTTTAGCTAGTTAAAACTCAATTTCTGTAAATATCCCCCATGGGAGTGCTGGGCCCCTTACTAGAGAAGTCAGTAATGAAGTCCGTATTTCCTCCGAGGATGTAAACCCTTTATCCAGCCTCAGAGAAACTCTAGGGGCCACAGATTTTTGTCGATGGAAAACTCGATTGAGGAAACTTAGTTGTTTTTGGAGTGAGTGAAGAATAGGGTGTAGGAAAGAAATAGTTAAAGGAAGGAAGAGATGAAAAGAGAAATATTTCAAATTAGGACTAGCTGTCCGATAAAGCAAGTGGTAGGGACAATACTATATTTACCACAGCTATAGTCTGTCATCAAATGATGGCAAAAATCCTAAATTGACGTTGGATTTAGATTCTAGAACATACATCTATAGTAATCAAGTGAATAAAATCTGTTTCCCTGGATCAGCAAGGTTTCTATGAATTGACAAATTGGCATAGAATTCATTCTTCTGGGGAAACAGTAAACAAATCTTTTTGCATTCTGTGTGTATGGATTCTTTCAGCCCCCCCCCCCGCCCCAGTATAAACCCTACTTAGTACACCAATGTTGCAAGTCCAGAATGTATATGATTTCCAGGCTATGTTATTTTAAAAGAGTTATTACAGTTTCCAAATGTGCATCTAATTTATACCAGAAAATAATTTACCCAATGGAAGAATATGACTTATTCCAGCTGAAGATGAATCCCTAGTATTTTCATATATGTAATCAAAATTATTTTATAGTTTTGTGACCCATAGTTATAATATTTCTAACCATAATGGAAACCATCAGCAATGGTTTGTATATAACATATATAGTACTGGAAGATCAAGTATCTGTCTTAGTCAATACTTAGGTTAATGAATATTTGTTAAGAACAACATCGTATATTCTTATTTTAAAGAGGTTCTGGGCAAGTTATTTCTCTAGCTAGCACAATTATGGTTCTGCAATCTTTAGAGAAATGAAAAATGTGCTGAGAGGGTAAGGAAATTAAAAGTGTGCTGTGTCTCTGATGCATTTTCCTTAATGCTTCTTGCACTTTCAGAACCATTTCATCATGCTCTTCTAATGCCCTTCATAAAGGAAACTCCAAGTGAGAGAAAGTAATGAATGAATACTAGTGCATGAAACTTACCACGGAAAAGAAAACTTGTCATGGGCAGTGGTATTGATTAAAATGTAGATAAATTAAAATAGAGAGAGTGAAATTCTTTTTTTTTGAGACAGAGTCTTAGTATGTTGCCCTGGGTTGAGTGTTGTGGGGTCATAGCTCACAGCCACCTCCAACTCTTAGGCTTAAACGATTTTCTTGCCTCAGCCTCCCAAGTAGCTGGGATGACAGGCACTGGCCATAATGCTTGGCTATTTTTTGTTGTAGTTGTCATTGTTGTTTAGCTGGTCCGGGCTGGGTTTGAACCTACCAACCTCGGTGTATGTGGCTGGTGCTGTAACCACTGTGCTATGGGTGCTAAGACTGAAATTATATTCTTAGAGATATTAGGCCTTGGCCCTTTAGACACAATATTGTAAATTATTTGTGAATGTGCTATTTTCTACTGTGGTGAGGTTATAGTTGTGGAATAAAATCTCTTACATTTGTTGACTGATATTTTCTTAGTGACAGCCTTGTGTTGCAAAGTTACTTGCTGATTCAAGAGTAGAGATTGTACTTCTAGATAGCATACCCTATGTGATTCAGGTGACTGTGCACAAGCACTTTGTCATCTATTGTCTAGTATGGTATGAATCTTTTTTTTATTTCAAAGTATTATAAGGGTATTATACGAGTCTTTGTTAACAACATTCTCTATTGTCTTATTTGCAAATTGGTTCTAAAAAGTTTATGCAATTAAAGAAAACAGTGAGTTAGAAAATAACACCAGGGAAATCAGATGTGTGGCAAATATAGAGTCTTGGGCAGGAGAAGCAGAGACAAGGGCTGGGGGTTTGTGGACAGCAGTGCCTAAAAAGCCAGTCCTGTCAGAGGGCATCAGCAAACACTTAGTATTGTATTCCACACATATTTTCTGGATCCCATATGATAACAGTCAGGGAGGAAATATATTAAGAATATATTAAGGTTACAGAAATACAATGTAAAAACCAGAAGCTCATTTGACTTAGTCATTCTGTACCTGTCTAGTGAGTCAAGGGTGGTGACTTCACCTCCTTTAAGGATTCTTTTCAGTTTTTCATATTTTAGTCCATTCTTGGCAAGTTGCCAGAATTATTTTATTTATTTATTTTTTTAGGCAGTCTTACTTTGTCACCCTTGGTAGAGTGCAGTGATGTCACAGCTCACAGCAACCTCAAACTTTTGTGTTTAAGCAATTCTCTTGCCTCAGCCTCCCAAGTAGCTGGGACTACAGGCGCCCACCATATCGCCTGGCTATATTTTTGTTGCAGTTATCATTGTTGTTTAGCTAGCCTGGGCTGTGTTATGAACCTGCCAGCCTCGGTGT
>CAUYON010185617.1:0-68821 GCA_963573935.1 Arctocebus calabarensis
CTCACGCTGTCTCCCTATGTCCCCAAAGGGAAGTTTCTGGGCAGATCCTGCCTGGCAGAGATGCCTGAAGTCCTCTCTCCCCAGTCTCACCGTGCCCAGCTGCAAGGAAGCTGTTACTCGGCCGCCATCTTGCTCCACCCCCAAAATTAAAAGTTCTTAATTGAGAAGTGGTTTTAACTTTTTCTAAAAAAACCACTTAGAAATTACAAATGTTCAGGGCATGGTTAACCACCCCATGATGATTATGATGATTTTGAATGGCGGTCACATTTCTAATATAATTAACAATGTATAGAAGTGCCAACAACCTGATGTGGAGAAGCTACTGAGAGACTCTTTCTAAGCAGAGGAAGCACTCCCATCTCTCCTTGAGAGAGACTTCCAAGTTGCCACTGCCCTCTTGTTGATTAACTTTTCACCAGTTATAGTTTCCCATTTAATGTCCAAGTGTCTTTCCACTTTTTCCCCTTCTCCTTTACGTTAATATCATTTCTGTTTCCTTGATGTTGCTTTTATATCCCTCTAAGGATTTAGGAAGGAAAAATCTAATTGAACTAATAACACAAAAGCCCTTTTAACGGTCCCAATATTTGCATTCTCAAAGAAAAAACTTCCTATTGACAGATTCTCAAATTCTGTGACAAAATATTAGAATGGAACAAGTTTTTCTTGATTTCTTAAATCTTTGCTCTATTACAATGAGCTCCCTGGGTTATTCAGACTTTTGGTGGCTTTTCTATTTTTCTGTATTTATGAACTCCATAGATTTTTCAAAAGTTTTGTATGCACATGTTAAGATTTGGGGGATCTGTAGTAATTGGTGGTTATGTTTTCACAACTATCACTGAAAACCCCCAACCTAAGCAATTCTATTGGATAGAAATGAGACTTTATCAAAAATTTCCAGGTTTCATTTTTTCCATATCTCATTCAAGGTAGAAGTTTAAAAACACCCAAATAGGGGTAAATAAACACTTTGATATACTGCACTGAAAGTTTGTTAACCCCTCACATTAAGAAAATGGTCTAAAAATTGTCTTTTTTGCAGAAGAACTGTCCCATGCCATCCAGATAAAATGGCTTTTGACTATTCAGTGCAAATAGATATAGAAGACAAATTACAATCAAAATGATTTAAAGATATAATTGTGAATGTTCTTTAATCTTACAAGTAATTGCAAAAAGATTTCCCCAACTTAAAATACTTAAATACTTAAATCTTTATTCCAACTGGAACCAGTTTTGCCCCCAAAGAAATGTAATACATGACCACTTTGGTCTCCCCAGTGCTGTGTGTAGCTATAGAACTGGATATAATTATCCAAATTACACAGTGTAATATTCTTTTTCATATATGAAGGGCAAACTATGGCAATAAAAAATGGACCAATTAAGGAAGAGCTATATGTTCTGTACTGTTACCTAAATATTTGCCAGGTCTAGTCAGTGTTTAGATGCATTTTCTTTATTCATGAGGTCATTTAATACATGGAATCCTGCTGAAGTTATGGTACTTAGAAGAAATCGTAATATACACCCAATGTATCCCAAAGACACTGAAAATTAGTTAAATGGATTAGAGACATGGCTGGGTGCGTTGGCTCATGCCTGTAATGCTAGCATTATCGGAGGCCAAGGCGGATAGATTGCTTGACCTTAGGAGTTTGAGACTAACCTGAGCAAGACTAAGAATCCCATCTAAATAGAAAAATTAGATTCGGCACCTATAGCACAGCGGCTAGGGGCACCCGCCACAAACTGGAGCTGGTGGGTTTGAACCCAACCCAGGCCTGCCAAACAACAATGACAACTACAACCAAAAGTAGCCAGGCATTGTGTCAGGTGCCTATAGTCCCAGCTACTTGGGAGGCTGAGGCAAGAGAATCACTTAAGACTAAGAGTTTGAGGTTGGCTGTGAGCTATGACATCACGGCACTCTACCAAGGGTGACATAATGAGACTCTGTCTCAAGAAAAGAAAAGAAAAATTAGCCAGGCGTTGTGGCAGACTCCTGTAGTCCCAGCTATTCGGGAGGCTGAGGCAAGAGGAACTCTTGAGCCCAAGAGTTTGAGGTTGCTGTGAGCTGTGATGCAACAGCATCTACCCAGGGTGACAGAAGGAGACTCTGTCTTAAAAAAATAGTAATAATTAAACAAAAAAAAAGAAAATAATAATAATAATTGAAGATACCATATTTCTCTCTAGATTATAACTCCTCTATGGTAGAAAGTGGTACTACAAAAAAAGTGAGCAAAGTCATTAAGTCCTTCCAAAACTGATCTAATATTCTTCACTATTACATATAAAATAATTTTTTATTTCCTATAAGAGTTGTAAATTGTGACAATGCCACATGTAGTACCAAAGCTATGGTCAGTTATTACTGGCTAAGGTTTATATAGGAAATATTTTCTGTTTTTTAAAAAATAAAGGGATTATATCTGGGTTAGAAGTAAATTAGGTACAGTTGGATGCCTGTGGCTCAAGTGGCTAAGGCGCCAGCTACATACACCTGAGCTGGCGGGTTCAAATCCATCCCGGGCCTGCCAAACAACAATGATGGCTGCAACCAAAAAAATAGTCAGGTGTTGTGGTGGGCGCCTGTAGTTCCAGCTACTTGGGAGGTGGAGGCAGGAGAATCACTTGAGCCCAGGAGTTGGAGGTTGCTATGAGCTGTGATGACATGGTACTCTACCCAGGGCAACAGCTTGAGGCTCTGTCTTTAAAAAAAAAAAAAAAAAGTAGTAGTAAATTAGGTGGGATATGCTTCTCTGGCTATTTAAATATATTTTTCTTCAGTTTATGTTATTCTTCTAAACATAATAGAGACTTCGGATTTAAAGATCATGCTCACTTAAACATGAACTAAAAAATTGGCAACATAGTAAAAATCTATACCAGACCTTTAAGTTTCTTGTTACTGCAGTGATCTTTCATGTGATAGGAATCTGGTTGGAATTTTTTAAATATATAATTACTATTTTAAAGCATTTTAATGATGTGAGTACTTATGTATTTTGATATCTTTAGATACACTATTTGCTTCATATGGAATAAGGGGAACAAAACTGTACTGTAGCAGAAAGCAATTTTATTTTTCTATTCAATTTGAAGTGTGAAACCTTTTATGCGTACATTTATCTTTAAATCCTGTAAAAATTGTAGGGCATTATTTTTGGGTACACATTGCTTTCTTCATACCTGGTATTTTTTTATTCACTTTAATCTTTGTAAAGCATGTGTGTTTTATTTTTTAGCAAAGCATGCTTTAACTTTACAAATTGGCTTTTCTATAAGATTCCACTGTTGTTCCTTATCTAGTTGTATTGCTAACCTTCTCTAATGAACTCTTAAGAGACAAATTTTATTACCTAATGACCGTACTATACCAGATGCCAATTCTTAATTCTCAGGTATTTATCAATGAAGGTTTTAGATGTTAACAAGTCATATTCTTTATTTTAAAAAGTTAATTTTCTTTCCTGCATCTTACTCTGGAAGGTTCTAGCCAGTGGAATGCAACACAAGAGACACTAAAAGGAGGTCCTACTTCATGGAATATTGGAAGTTCTAAGATAGTCGAGTCCGCCTATTACTTCTTAGTAACATAACATAGAATTATTTGCCTTTGCTTTTCTGTTTTCTTAAACTCTCTTTATCTTTTTCCATTTTCCTTCCCATAAAAAGAATATTACAACTGGCTCTCCAAGAGTTTAGAAAACAAATGTTTCCCCCTTTGTGAGGGGGTAAGTTAGGTTAGGGCTTGGCAGGGTTAAAACATTGATGTAAAAAAAAAAAATTGATGTAATTACTTTTACACAAATTATGGGGTAGCTAGGAAACTGAGGGACATTCCTTACCAAGCCATGACAATGTACTGCCTTAACTTAATAAAAATTACCCATGTGACAGTGTGTCTCTGCTGAATGAATTTTCTTACACCATCTGGTTGTCATTGTAGTTTTTTTGTTGTTGCTTTCATTTGAAATGTGCTGATGATCTTGTTTTTATTCCGTAGCATTGAACAGATGGGTTGATTATTCTTTTCAGATATTAATAAGGCAGCGGAAAGAAGAAATATGAATACGGCTCCATCAAGACCCAGCCCCACACGAAGGTAAAGTACCCTGAAGCAGTGAGTTACCTTGGGAGAGTTGGGCTCTGGGGAGTTAAGCCCAACTTCGTACATCAAGGGTCTTTTCTTCCCCCCCAACAAATCAGAAACGCTCAAGCAAACAATAAGAACATGAACCTTGTGTGAAGGGCCTTGCTGCTTTTTAAAAACATGCATCAGGAGATGCAAAGGAAGCTTTGTGTTTTCGGTGGCAAACCCAGCAAGTTCAGCTTGCAACATGAGTTGCAGGCAATTGGAAGAGGATATACCTCTGTCTGTCCCCCAGCTTACGTGTCAATGGGAGCCTCCAGAACAGAAGGAGTGCCCCAGGGCCGTTGGTGTATGCCACGCTGCACCGTAGCGGGCAGCAGAGATTCGACTCTTCATTCCAAATGGCTGCCGGTCCAGATGTTAACCCAGGTTCACGGAAAGTGCTGCCCGAGAGATTGCTGCTGTGCCTGTGCTGCAGATCCCCTGTTTGCTCGCATGCTTGGGTTACTTGTGTGAAGGGAAATAAAAAGGGCAAAAATATTTTACCTCTCAAAAGTCTCCCTTTTTCTTAGAGGATGTCTGGAAATAGAGGGTGTTTTCCCGGTGTATTCTGCCGTCCAGTTTATAAATCCTGGTGTGTACCCTGGAGGTATACATCTCTCAAAGAAGAGCTTTATTAGTGTTGCCATTTACACCGGAGATGAGGATATCGTATCCAAATTTCCTGGTCCCATAACAGCACAGTGGATGCAGTATTTGCAGTTTTGTGTGGAATGCAGATAGATATGATGTATTTCATATCTGTGTCTCTTCAAGGCCCAAGTAGATTATGGATTTTTTGCCTTTGTTTTCTTAAACATGCCAATTTTCCACAAAAACTATATACTTAAACTATATACCACAGTAAACTACATTTCCTACAGTAAGCTGAACAGTGCTGCATACAGCGAATCTTGGTCTGATCTAGTAGATCCACAGGTCACCTGAGGATATACCCAACTAACAGGGCACTTAACACATAACAATCATTGTCCTACTTTTTGGCAAAACACCTATATTTTGTTACCTTCTTACAGGAAAGAATAATTGTTGTATATTTCCTGTGTATATTCCTATTTCGATATGAAAGGAGGGTATGTTCTAGCTACCAGAAATAGATTGCATGTGTCTACTGTGCAAATTTCAGACAGGCCCTGGGGGCAAGATAATGCTCCTGATTTCTGTTGTATTCCCTGTCCATTCTGCTTGGAGTTGAATTCACAACTACAGCTACACCACAGCTTTCAGGTCCTTGGCCGTCCATGGGTTTCAATACAGAAATAGGTGTGTCCCTCCGTACTGTGCCCTCTCTTATACATAAAGAATTCCTGTATCTTGTAGGTAAATACTCTGTTGGTTGTTTGGTTTGTATGTGTGAGTATCTTAACAAATGAATCCTGCAGAACTTCAACAGTTCTGCTTCCATTAGGGCTACATCTAACCATCCCACAGATGTTGGATAATCCCGTCTGTATTGCTCCTCATTGTCCCAATGCACATGGATTACAGGTGGCTAAGAGTTTGCATCTGTGGTCAGAAATATAGAGCTCTCATTGGAGACTATAGTTACCACATGGCTTAAAAGGAAGTGTGGTGTGTATCCAATTTCCAAAGAGCTCTGATTGCTGTGTGTCTTTGAACTAGGCGACTTACGAAAAGTGTGGAATTTGTGTAAAAGATTACTGACGCCACAACTAAAATTCTTCCCCTGTCTGTTGATATTATGTACATATAACGATTGATTTTTGAATAATGTTTTCTCAGTGTTTTCTGCAGGCAAAAAAAGAAAAGCACATTGAAGAACAATTGGTTCTGTTTCTATTATAAATTGAGAAAGTATTTTATATCATCCTATTAATGGTATTTAACCAAATGTTTTTAACATTTCCAGTTGATCATAGATACTCCATATTGCACTAGTGGGGAATAACTAACTCCCCTGGTTAGAATCCAATATAGCCATTGCTAGAGCATTAAATTAAAAAGATTAATTTCATACCAACCCAAAATGCAACTTCACAGTTACGACTATAATGAAAGACGTAGGTTTATACTTGTTTGCTTTTTTATTAATAGTCCCTCCACATACAAATAACATTGGAGAGGGCCTTTTAAAATGAGCTTTCTACCAGATATATAAATATGCCTTTTAAAATACCACCTTCAGGAATAAATTCTAAAGTTGTTTTAAGGTATGCATAGAGCAGTGACTTCCTGCTTTATTTACAATCAATAGGAGGAACAGCTAGGCTAATTCAAATTTCACTAATAGTTAGTCTTCCCCTTGGTGATACATCCCTAACTGGGTTCCTCAGCATATTATTTAATATAATGAAGTTCTGTACAGTCATGCTTATTTGCTTCAGGGAAAGAGGACAGTCACATTTGGTGAAATCTGTTCTTGGCCCCATCTAAAACTGAGTAAAGAGTCTGCTTTTTTTGCCTTAAAAAAAAAAAACCAAAAGCCAGGAAAATTAAACATTTTTTCTGAAACAGAGTACTAAAATTTTCATTATTACCCTGATCATGCACTGTCTCTTAAGATACATTACACCAATAGGGCAGAGATAAAATGCAAAGATTAGGTAAGATGGGCAAATGGTTAACCTAGAAGGGGTAAATTCTTTCTCCAGTGGTAAACACTGGGTATCTCTTTTGGGGGGAGCATGCTTCCAGTCAGTCAAACTCTTTAGGTAATTTCAGATGTATCAGTATATTGACAACAAACTGCCCCCATGGCATCAGTGATCATTTTATATGCCCCCAGCCATAGGGAATGCATCCTTCACAGGGAGAAGAAGCACTGTACCTAATGGTAAATATTTCTTTTTTTTTTTTTTGGAGAGACAAGAGTCTCACTTTATCGCCCTCAGTAGAGTGCTGTGGAGTCACAGCTCATAGCAACCTCCAACTCTTGGGCTTAGGCGATTCTCTTGCCTCAGCCTTCCAAGTAGCTGGGACTACAGGCGCCTGCCACAACGCCTGGCTATTTTTTGATGCAGTTTGGCCGGGGCCGGGTTTGAACCCACCACCCTCGGTATGTGGGGCCTATGTGGGGCCGGCGACCTACTCGCTGAGCCACAAGCACCGCCCGCAAATATTTAAGTTGTACCTATACTTAAGTGCTTTCTACTTATAAGAATGTTAGTTTTAAGCATGTTGGCAAGACCTTCATAACACCTTGTTTTGCTGGACTTTAACCTTAAAGGTCAAAACATCTGGGTGTCTTTGGGAGTTTTCACAGGATTATCACCTCTTCAAATGTTTCTGTAAAGCACAGTTCTGTTGGCTTTGCTCTCTGTTCAGTTATGTGCCTCCCTAATGATTCCAGCTGTCAGTGTATAATTATGACAGTATTTGTCCAGCCAAGCACAGAACTCTGCATCAGGGATCTCTGCCCTGGATCACATTTCATCCTGAATTCTAATCATTTAACCCTCAGGCCACTTCATTGGACTCCTTTGAATACATTTCATAGTTGCCATGCAAGTTACCTGGCATTGATAACTAGATATTGGTCCTCCTTCAGCGACTGATTCATGATTCTGATTGTACCTTAGATGTCTCAGTTATCATCTTCAGCTCAACACCTTGGCAATCTAGATCTTGGATCATACCATTATGCATATGTGGCCTCCAAGTATTAGAAGTAAGACTGTTTCCATATGACCTAAAGAAGAACAAATAGAATTGACTTGTCTACATCCAAAGCGCTGCAGAGGATTTTCCTTATATACTTGTGAAAGATGTTAAGCCTGATATCTCTGAAGTAATTAGGAATTGGCTTATCAGAAATAATCTGGCTGTAGACGAATTTACAAAGTGACCTGAGATGCTTTCTGCTTGGGCTTTAATTCCTTTGATAAATCTTTGCTCCTTGGTTGTGAGAGAGCCGTAGCTCTAGGTTGGTCTCATAGTTAAAGATTCCAGATTACTGCTGCACTAACATGAAGAGTCATCAGCCCTCAGCAAGTACCACTTCTGACAACAGAAAAATCATATTTGTGCTAAAGAAAATCATCAGCATGCTTCCTAAGGAGAAGCATGGGCACTTAAAAAAGTTGGATCTGTGAGATGTGATATCTCATTGCACCCTGTATCCTACCCGCACCTAATGGCAAAATTCTACACGAGTCTCTTGTCTCCATTTCTCACAGTAGCATGAAGCCATGATAGTGAAGGATCAACATCACACAGGAGCCAGCCATTTAGATAATGGTATTTGTGGATATTATATCTGTGACAGAAGTTTGAAGAGCTGATGAAGGAGTTTTTTCAGGGTCAAAAAAAGGCTGGCCCTCACAAGGAAAATATTCCAGTGAGCAGAAAGGAAGAAAGGAGATGCTGATCTCTTCAAAAAAGAGAGAAAAAGACCTTCTCTACCTTCAAAGCTAAAGAATACCATTCTGGACCTGAAGCTTCAGTCTCTTGTTGAAGATATGGTCAGAGTCTACCAAAATCTTCCAAGATAATCATCTATCATTTCTTAACTCTGTAGGCTTTCAAATACCTAGTGCTCTTCACATTCCTTTAGTCCTCAGGAAGAGAAGCATTTCTGCCACAAGCATATCACTTACCAGCAAAACCATTTCCCCTTTATCCTTCCTTTGCTTACCTCACTGAATGTTTCCAAATGGTGCGACTATATTCCTCTCAAGGCAAAGAGTGTTTGCCGTTTTTTCCCTCTGCTAAATAGATGAGAAACTTATAGCAGAATTTTAGCTGTATTTGCCACATGACTTCAGTTTTTGAATGCCAATGCTGAAATCATTTAACAACTGTTTGGTTTCTTTTTAGCCTCTGGTGATACACTACCTGAGGATATGCTGCATTTGATTTCCTTTGGTAAAAACCTCTGGTACCCTCAGGTGATTTTGTAAAACTCATTATGCCCCAAAACCTCTTTGTAACCCACTTATCCTCTGAGGTCCAACATCTCAATGCAGGCAGCTTTGTCCTCACACTCTGGATCCTGCACACTATACCACCCTTTTGTTAGCTGGGTTCTTGTTTTGAGAAAGATGTTGGGGCCAGCAGCAAGAGCCTTTTTGTTCTGAGGAGTTCTTTGGTTCCAAAAGTGACCCTGAAGAGTTTTGTTTTGTTTTTTCTCCAGAAGAACCGCCGTCTACCGTAGTGTTCATCTTTTAGAGGAAAAAGGCTTTGCTTTTTTATTTTAGAGAATTTATCTCCTCTATTCCTACTTCCTACACTCCTTTAGTTCTTTTTCCCCTTGTGAATATCACCTCTTCTACATTTTTACCTAGAAAGCACTCAAGAGGGAATTAGTTTTGTTGCATATGGACTTTAGATTCTTTGATGGAAGGGGAGGGGCGTGCCATCTCAAACTGGAAGATTGAACCCAGAATTTGCGAATCTAGAGGTATAGTCAACTTGCAGGGATGGACTCCAGCAGGTGAGTAAGGTTTTTCAATGGATTCAAAAGAATGAGAACCAAATATGGCATTTATAATTACCTTCAGGCTAAGAATAACATGCTGTGACATGGTGTTATCTGTATCCCCACCATTTCCACCAGCCTAAGACTATGTATGTGTCTGTGGTCTGTCAGGCTCACACTATCTCAGTCGTGATTGCCAAGAACATTTGAAATCCGATTCCTTCTCTAATGACTACTTCTAATTGCTCCCCAAGGCAGGTTTATCTGCCGATCATTAGTAATCTAAAAATACTTTTTGCAGTTGTCCCTTCCCATTGGATCTTGAGTGTTTGCCCACATTATGCATTACATCAGATGTTACACATTAGGGGGATTATACCACTTAATAGGGAGAAGAGAAGTAAGAATCTTGGTTAGTCTGCACTTTATTCTAATAAAAATGTTTAGCTATCCTCATTTAAATTCCCTGGCCTACCATATGTTTGCTCCCACAAATCAGAAGTACTAGTGAACCTTAAATTACATAACAAGGTTTTTTTTTTTTTAGAGACATAGTCTCACTTTGTCACCCTTGGTAGAGTGCCGTGGCGCCACAGCTCACAGCAACCTCCAGCTCTTAGGCTCAGGCGATTCTCTTGCCTTAGTCCCTCCCAAGTAGCTGGGACTACAGGCACCCTCCACAACGCCCGGCAATTTTTTTGTTGCAGTTTGGCCAGGGCTGGGTTCAAACCCGCCACCTTCAGGATATGGGGCCAGTGCCCTACCCACTGAGCCATAGGTGCCACCCTAATAAGAACTTTTTATAGAAATCCTGTAGCTCATTGAGTAGGGCGCCGGACCTATATGCCGAAGATGGCGGGATCAGGCTCCGCCTCGGCAGATAGCCAGGCGTTGTGGCGGGTTCCTGTGGTCCCAGCTACTCGGGAGACTGAGGCAAGAGAATCGCCTAAGCCCAGGAGTTGGAGGTTGCCGTGAGCTGTGTGACTCCGCAAAAGTGCAAAGAATAGGAAGAAAGAAAATGTATGTGCAGAATACAATTATCTCTGTATGCAAACGACATGATCACATATGTAGAAACCTACACCCACAAAAAAAAAAAAAACTTTAAAAAAAAAGAACTTTTTATAGAAACAAAATTGGCATTTAAATTGTTTTTGCTGTCCCCATGTGGATGAAGTGAAGTTTTCTACTAAGCCAATGATACTGTGTTGAGTGCCAAATATGTGTAATCATAGTAGATGACAAAAGTGTAAACAAAACACAATGCTTGCTCTTGAGAGGCTTACAGTTCGGCAAATAATTCAGTTAATCAAATACTTAACTGAACTCCTATGCTGTGTCGTAGGGATACACAGTCTCAAGAGAACTACCCTTTGCTAAGGAAACCATGTAAACAAATAATGATGGAACAATGTTATAAGTGTAGTAATAGAAGTATGCACAGGGACAAGATTAATTCTCATTCAACATATATATGGAGCATGTAGTCTGTGCCAGACATTGTTCTACATAGTGGATTTATAGTGCAGACTTAAACTGACCTAGTCCTTGTCCTTGTAGAGCTTGCAATCTAATAGGGTAGACAGACATTAACCAAGTAAAATAAATGTGTCATGTCAATTTGTGACAAATGGCGTAAGTAAAAATAAAATGTTATGATTTAGGGGTAGAAGGTAAGTTTTTAATCTAACAGAATCAGAGAGTAAAGGGTGTTTCTGTGCTGAGACCTGGAAAATGAGTATGAGTCTGTTCCTGCTCCTTAGGTAAAGGAATCAGGACAAACCTTGGCTAGTTTCAACTCAAAAGCTAGTATGGCAAGAGAGTGGTGAACTAGAGAGAGACTGTGTATGATGAGTTGGAAAATACAGGAGCCAAGCATTTATTAGAACCTTCCTACCCTTCCTAGAGATTTTTTTTTTGTTGTTTAAGGACCGAGTTTCACTCTCTCCCCCTGGGTAGAGTGCCATGGCATCGTGAAAGCTCACAGTAACCTCAACTCTTGGACTCGAGTAGTCCTCTTGCCTCAGCCTCCCAAGTAGCTGGGACTACAGGTGTGGGCCACTACACCAAACTAGTTTTTCTATTTTTAATAGAGATGGGGTCTCAGTTTTGCTCAGGCTGGACTTGAACTCCTGAGCTCAAGCAACCCACCTACTTCGGTTTCCTAGAGTGCTAGGATTACAGTTATGAATCACTACAGCCAACCTTTCATAGAGAGTTTTAGATTGTATTCTAAAAACTGTGAGCAGCCAATGAAGGATTTTACATGTTTAAAAGATCATTCTGAATAAAGATTAGAAAAGAGGCAAAAGCAGAAATGAAGAGACCACTTTAGAAGGCTCTTGCTGTAGTTTGCGGGTGAGAGGATTACAGGTTGGATTTCAGTGAAAGTAAAAATGATAGACAGGACTGATATCAACTGAAGAGAAAGAATGAACAGAGTTTGGAACTATGGTTGGAAGGGTGGATGAGACTTTAAGGAAGAGAACACATCCAGGTTTCTGGCTTGAGCAACTGAGTAGGTGGATATGCCATTTACCAAGATGGGAAGGATTGGAGGAGGAACATATTTGTTGGGGAAGATCAAGAGTTCAGGGAAGGTTTTACGGAGGAGGGTAATCCTTAAAGTGGGTCAGACTTAAAACATGGTTGTAAAAAGGTAAATACCAGATCAAGATGAGTAATAGGGATAGAAAGGGCACTGAGCTACACAGAGATCAGCAGTTACTAGGTAGGGTAGGGAAGGTTTTTTGGAAGACATGGGACATGAAACTTTATTGTGAGGATTGTGTGGTACTTGGATTAATGTAGGAAAAATACTCCAACTATAGAAACCATATGAACAAAAATTGAGATATGGCATGCAAGTTAAGTCATAAGAATGTAAGCTTACATAGAGCTGGCAAGGTTGAATTAGGAAATGAGAGAAAGATAGTACTTAGAGGCCAAATTTGTTAAGGAGGGGTGCCTAGAGGTGTGATAGCCAAGTTATGATTGGTAACAATGGAAATACATATGTTAGGATGGTTAATATAATATTTGTGTGAACAAGACTCAAGTGAGTTAATGGGGATAGGGAAAGAAGAATCAAAGTTAACTTCTAAGAATTTAAAACTTTGGTAACTAGAAATGTAACGTATAGCAAAAATGAAAGTAGGAATCAGGCTGATTGGGTTGGAATAAGAAGTTTTAATGTGGGAGATGAGTTTCCAGTGGGGTGAAATGTCTTATGAAAAACATTGATTTAGAGTAGGCCAAGTATGTCTGTGACTTTTTAGCATTGAGGACAAAAAAGAACCAGGTTCTTCATAAACCTTCAGATTGAGAAACCAGTACTCAACATCTCTGTAAAAAGACAGAGAAAATGATTGTTCTGGATCCTTTACAGTGTATATTGTGCTCTCCCCCTTAATTTGGTTATCCTATTAATTTTTTTTTTTTTTAACAGGGTCTCACTATATTGCCTGGGCTAAATAAAGTATAGTGGCCTAATTGTAGCTCACTGCAAACTCCTGGGCTCAGGCAGTCCTCTTACCTCAGCCTCCTAAGTAGCTGGGACTACAAGCCCGGATCACCAGGACTGGCTAATTTTTTTTTTTCATTTTTGTAGAGACAGGATTATACTATTGTCCACGCCGGTCTCAAACTCCTGGGCTCAAGTGATCCTCTTGCCTCAGCCTCCCAAAGTGCTGGAATTATATGTCTGAGCCACTGCATCTGGCTTATGCTAGATATCTTAAGTATTAAGTTTTCTGTACTTTGACAGTTCCTTTGATTACTTTGTAGAAGATTGTGCCATTTGCTCTTATGTTCTTCTTGAGTCTTAACCCCTTACTGTGTCCTCCCAACTTTTCCCCCTTGTAAAGTCTCTTTCAAACAAGTCTGGTGAGAGAAAATAGGGTCTAGGGGAAAGACACTTCCATTTTGAAAACCTTTTGATACAGAAATGACGGTTTACTCCTGACACCTGACAAATAGTGTCATCCCAGTCAAGATCTTTGCCTTTGGTCATACATTCTTTCTTTGAATTCTACTTTGAGATTCTAGAACCTTCTAGACTATTGCCAACCAGATGAGTGAATTGTCATTAAAATGTTAGTTATATTCTCACTGTTTGGCTGCCCTGTTTTAAGAAAAATGCTTGGAGGATGAAAGCTTCCTTCTTACAAAGAACTGAGAGATTGGCTACCTTCAATTTGTCTTAGTTTCTTCTTGCTACGTCCCACAGGGATCCATATGGCTTTGGAGATAGTAGAGATTCAAGACGTGATCGATCTCCAATTCGAGGAAGTCCAAGGAGAGAGCCTCGGGACGGCAGAAATGGCCGAGATGCCCGGGATAGCAGAGAGATTCGAGACCCCCGAGACTTGCGGGACCACAGAGACAGAGACATTCGGGATCACAGAGACAGCAGAAGTATGCGTGATGCTCGGGACATGAGGGATCTTAGAGACTTTCGTGATCTAAGAGACTCTAGGGACTTTCGAGATCACCGGGACCCTATGTATGACAGATACAGAGACATGAGAGACTCCCGAGATCATATGTACAGGTACGTCCACAGCCATTGTGCTTGCTTTTTTGTCAGTCTTTTGTTATGTGTGTGCTGAACTAATTCAGCTCTGTAGCTCTGTAAAGACAGTGATTTTTTTCAGCCTTATGTTTTCAATGCTTAGTAAATTTTGCCAATGTGTCAGTGATTGATAAATTAAGATTAGTGAGTGAATCTAGATCTCTGTGGCTTAAGAAAGGCAATATTGTGCATATGGAAAAGAAATGGAGTACAAATTGTGTTGGCAGTGCAAAAACAAGGGAGATACACAAATAGCAAAAGATATATGAAAGGGGCAGCCTGTGGCTCAGTGGATAGGGCGCCGGCCCTATATACTGAGGGTGATGGGTTCAAACCCAGCCCCAGCCAAACTGCAAACAAAAAATAGCTGGGCTTTGTGGCGGGCACCTGTAGTCCCAGCTCCTCGAGAGGCTGAAATAAGAGAATCGTGTAAGCCCAGGAGTTGGAGGTTGCTGTGAACTGTAATGCCACGGCACTCTACTGAGGGCGATAAAGTGAGACTATGTCTCTTTAAAAAAAAAAAAAAGAAAAAAGGTACATGGAAAGATGTTCATTGTCACTAGTCATCAGAGAAATGCAAATCAAAGCCACAGTGAGATACTGTTTTACACCAACTAGGGTGACTATAGTAATTTTTTTTTTTTTTTTTTTTTTTTTGAGACAGAGCCTCAAGCTGTCGCCCTGGGTAGAGTGTCATGGCATTACAGCTCACAGCAACCTCCAATTCCTGGGCTCAAGCGAGTCTCTGCCTCTGCCTCCCAAGTAGCTGGGACTACAGGCTCCCGCCACAACACCCGGCTATTTTTGTTTGGGTTGCGTCATTGTTGGTTGGCGGGCCCAGGCTAGATTCGAACCCGCCAGCTCAGGTTTACATGGCTGGCGCCTTAGCCCACTGAGCCACAGGCGCTGAACCTATAGTAATTTTTTTTAAAAAAATACATGAAATAACTAATGTTGGCAAGGTGTGGAGGAATTGAAACCCTCATAAATTGCTGGTGGGAATGTAAAAGGGTGTAGCCATTATAGAAAATAGTTTGACATTTCCTAAAAATGTTCAAACATAGAATTACTTCAAGAGGGATTCAGATAGTTGGACATGAATGTGCATAGCAGCACTATTCACAATAGCTAAAAGGTATAAACAGTTTAAATCTGTTTGAGGTGGTGATTGCACAGAAAGTGAATGTGATACCGCTGAATTATGTACTTTAAAAGGGTTAAAATGGCAGGAGGCATCTGTGGCTCAAAGGAGCAGGGCGCTGGCCTCATATGCTGGAGGTGGTGGGTTCAAACCCAGCCCTGGCCAAAAACTGCTTGGAAAAAAAAAAAAAAAAAAGGTTAAAATGGCAAAACACATATATTTGTTACTACAGCTTTTAGAAAACATAAGGAAGGGAGAGTTGTCAGAGCAGGCCATGGAATGGTTCCTCAAAACTAATTATCAGTAATTTCTGCCAGTTATTTTTTATTTACTATATGCTGAGGACTACGCTAAGTGCTTTTCTGTGCATCATCTCTGTTTATCCCCTTCCATCTTTTTTTTTTTTTCCTACAATTTTTGGCTGGGGCCAGGTTCGAACCCACTGCCTCCGGTATATGGGGCCGGCGCCCTACTCCTTTGAGCCAGAGGCGCCACCTTCCCTCCCATCATTTTTTGAGACTAGTTAATCATAGCCACAGAGCTAATAAGCAGTGAGTCCTAGGTATAAACCTCATTTGTCGTCCCAAAGAATTCTCTATATCTGATTTTTGTAGAATAGGACAGAATTTTATCTTTGTGGAAATTTCCTTAACTTTGCAGGAGAGAAGGCTCTTACGACCGATACCTACGAATGGATGACTATTGCAGGAGAAAAGATGACTCTTACTTTGACCGTTACAGAGATAGCTTTGATGGGCGAGGCCCTCCTGGCCCAGAAAGTCAGTCACGTGCAAAAGGTAAAGTAACAGAAATAGTCCATTCCTGTTACTGATGGAATATTTTTCAAAAGTAAACTAATAACCAGTATCCCAACTGAAGAGGGGCTAATGCCAAGTCCAGAAAGTTGATAAAAAGAAGAAATGACAAATTGTCTATTAACATGTAGAAAGCATTTGACTTGAAAATAATTTGTAAAATGCAAATTAGGGCTGAGTGCAATGGTTTAGGCACCTATAATCCGAGTTCTTTGGGATGCCAAGATACAAGGATCACTAGAGATCTGGAATTCAAGACCAGCCTGGGCAAAATAGCCAGACCCAATCTTTACCACAGTAATTTCTTAAAAAGTCACCTGTACAGGCTCAGCAGCTAAAGCACCATCCACATACACTGGAGCTGGCAGGTTTGAACCCAGCCTGGGCCCGCCAAACAATGACAAGTACAACCAAAATAAAATAGCCAGGCATTGTGGCAGGTGCCTGTAGTCCCAACTACTTGGAAGACTGAGGCAAGAGAGTCACTTAAGCCCAAGAATTGGAGGTTGCTGTGAGCTGTGCATCATAGCACTGTACCAAGGGTGACATAGTAAGACTCTGTCTCAAAAAAAAGTCACCTGTGCATGCTGGCACATGCCTGTAGTCCTCACTATTCAGGAGGCTGAGGCAGAAGGATTAATTGAACCTAAAGTTCAAGGTTACAGTGAGCTATAATTGGGCCATTGCATTCCAGCCTGTGAGATAGTGAGACCCTGTCCAAAAAAATTTTTAAACTGCGGATTAGTACTATTGTTTGATTTATCTGTTTTAGTCATCCAACAAGAGGGGATAAATATCAAATTCTAGCAGTATGAAATGAACAAAAGACTGGAACTAAAGTCAATAAGTGATAGTGTTTTGCTCATTGACCAGGTAACTATAACTATCTCCAGTATTTATCGGGAATGGAGTTTTGTTTGTTTTATTTGTCCTTTTTACCAAACAGTATCTCTTTTTTTAGGTAAAGACAACTTATTTTTTAAAAACCTGTTTTTTTCTCAGTATATCTTTAAACATTTTTAAATTATTTTATATCTGGCCAAGTTGAGATCGCTAGGAACTTTATTTCTAATTTGTTATAAAATGTCTTTTTTTTTTTTTTCCAAAAAACCCAGCAAAAAAGCAGACTAGAATAATAATAAAACGCCATTTTTATCTGTTGAGTTGGGAAATATTAAAAAGAATGACAGTACTCAGTGTTGGCTAGAGTGTCGGGAAATAGGATCTAGATCAGTCGTTCTCAACCTTCCTAATGCTGCAACCCTTTAATACAATCCCAAGGGGCTGCAACCCACAGGTTGAGAACTTCTGCTCTAGATGATCCACCTCTGTGGCAGTATAACTTAGTAAGAGCCTTTCTGGAGGCAGTAAAATGAGGCATTAAAGTGGCTATGTCCTTTAATCCAACCATTACATTTTTATGAATTTATAATAAATACTACTGTTTATTTTTAAGAGTTAAACTAGGCTGGGCACAGTGGCTTACACCTATAATCGTAGAACTCTGGGAGGCCAACGTAGGTGAATAGCTTGAGCTCATGAGTTTGAGACTAGCTTGAGCAAAATCGAGACCCTCATCTCTACTAAAAACAGAAAAACTGAGGCAAGAGGATCACTTGAGTCCAAGTGTTGGAGGTTGCTGTCAGCTATAACACCATGGCATTCTACCCAGGGTGGCAGCTTGAGAATCTGTCAAAGAACAAAAAAAAAGAGAGAGAGAGACTAGAGGATTGATTCAGAAAATACTAGTATGTCATGACTTTTGCCTGCAGGTAGTCAGGATTTAAAATAAGACCTATGACTTAGTCCTTACTGCAGTTTTCTCTGGTGGTATCTTACAGAGCGTTTGAAACGTGAGGAACGGCGTAGAGAAGAGCTTTATCGCCAGTATTTTGAGGAAATCCAGAGACGATTTGATGCTGAGCGGCCTGTCGATTGTTCTGTGATTGTGGTCAACAAACAGACTAAGTAAGAACCCTTTGACTATATATATCTCCCCACTAAGGAGAAGAGTCAGAAGAGAAATTCAGGCTCCTGCTTAGCCACTCGACCCAATGACATGGGCCGTGTATTCTGGCATTGCTGTGCTGTGTGAGAGTTCTTTATTTTGTAGGTACTAGAAAACTCAATTCAGACTGTCTTATTTAATAAAGGCAGCATGGGACTGGCCCCAGACATTTGTCTTCTTAGCTTAGCAAACCCCCAGTGAAGTTTCTCTTTCCCAGTGTCCCCACCTAACATCCTGGAACTGTTTCTCGTTGGAAACTGTCCTGAGTCAGTTGCCCATCCCTAGAGCCACAGGTGGGATTAGCTCTGTGGAACCATGTGGACTAAGAGTAGAATGTGGAGTAGATGCTCCCTTCATGGGACAACCTCAAGTCCCCAATTCTTTGGGAGGCATTTATCTCTGCATTTGTCAGTTGGGAGCCAAACTCTGTGCATGACCTTGTGGACCATGTTAGCCGTGCCAGAGCTCACTGCATCGTTTTACTCCACTCTGTTTTCATTGTCTCCTTGAAGAGGCCAAGCAGAGGAGCAGGAGGGAGTACAGCAACTTACGGGCTTGGCAGCAGCTGTGTTCCCTTTTCCCACATGGTGCTTAGTAAATAACCTCACGTATTTCCTAGCAGTTGGGGTTAAAGAACTAATTTCAAGGCATTGACTAGGGAAATAGGTATTGAGACACCAAGTGGCAAGCAGTTTACAAGCTCTTGGCCGTCTTGTTCAAAGATAGAGGCTTCTTTAACTATAGATAGCTTTTGCAGGCACATGATAATAACTTATTTTCTGAACACCTACATTGTACCTACCCCATGGTGCTTTAAAGAAGTTATTTTTAGTTCTCACAGTAATTATATTAAATGTGTTTTCATTCAGCAAATTCAGCAATTGGTATATATGGCAGATGCTAGGTACTTGGGCTATAATAATAATAGAAAACACACTTGTAGAGTTTATACCCTAATTGGGCAGGTGACAAAAATAAACATGTAAGTGATGAGTCCTATGAAAAGACTATAAGGGATCTAAATTACACTGCAGAGAAGATCAAGGAAATAACATACGAGCTGAGCTATATTATTCCTGTTGCATGAGTAAAGAAACTGAAGTTTGTAAGAAATAAAAGGACTTGCTTAAAGCTTCACAACTTTACAAGTAAATGTTAGAACTGGGATCTGAACTCAGATTCTGGCATTAAAGCCTATGCTTTTCCTACTGGGTTTTGCAGCCTACCCAAAGACCAACAATTGCCACAATCTTAGGGAGCAGGATGGTGTTGAGGAAAGACAAATACTATCTAGTGGCAGCTTCCTGTGTGACCTTAGGCAAATCACAACCATTCGGTGCCAGTGTAAAGAAAGGGAATTAGTCCAGGATCCTCAGAGCCTGAGAAGAGCACTGAAAGTAAACTAGGAGTTGGGTTTTCCATAGGAGCACACACAGCTGGCTAAGACACAGCAGTTTGCATATTTGGAGTTAGGAAGTGCTCACCAGAGTCCTGTTTGGGTTTTTTTGCAGAGATTATGCTGAATCTGTGGGGCGGAAGGTACGAGACCTAGGCATGGTAGTAGACTTGATCTTCCTCAACACAGAGGTGTCACTGTCACAAGCCTTGGAAGATGTTAGCAGGGGAGGGTCTCCTTTTGCTATTGTCATCACCCAGCAACACCAGATTCACCGCTCTTGTACGGTCAACATCATGTTTGGAACCCCACAAGGTACAGAGGCTTAAGCGGGTCAAAATCCCCAAAGTAATTACTTGTTCATTTTTAGTCTTTTAACTCCTACTAATAAGCTGATTTGGGGGCAAATGATTCATATATCTCAGCTCAAAGTAGGGCCCTTCTGTAAGTCCACTGGAGGAGACTTGTACAATCGTTCATTTGTGCTCTCAGTAAATGCACACTTCTGAGACTGCTATCTATAATGCTATACTTGGCCATTACATATACTTAGTGGTATGTTGCCAAGTGTCTACCAGCCATTTCAGGGGTAGTTTGTAATAAGAAATAAACAAAGGACTGGAGCGAAAGACATTAAATGCTTGCTCTTCATCCATTGACCAGATAACTATGTCTGCGTTATCTATGGAGAATGGGGTTATCATTTTTACCTAAGAGCATCTCTTTTTATAAGTAAAAATACAACTTTGGTTTTTCTTTTTTTGTTTTTGAGACAGAATCTCTGTTGTCCCAGGTAGAGTGCCATAGCGTTGTAAAAGCACACAGCAACCTCACGATCTGGGGCTCAAGTGATCTTTTTGCTTCAGTCTCCTGAGTATCTGGGACTGCAAGTACCCACCACAACACCCAGCTAGTTTTTCTATTTTTAGTAGAGATGGGATCTCAACCGTTGCTCAGGCTGGTCTCGAACTCCTAAGCTCAAGCAATCCACTCGCCTCGCCCTCCCGGAGTGCTAAGATTACAGATGTCAGACACCGTGCCTGGCCCCACCCAACTTTCTGATGGGGGGCAGAGAATATGACAGGCCTTTAGGGTATTATTTGTAATTGTGCTGGAGAAGTGAGCAGGGGCTATGCAGAGAAGAGGCCCAGGAATGGCTTCTTCAAGTTCTCTTCTGAAGTAGCTGTTGCTGCTCTAAGCCCAGAGGGTTCAGACTCTGCAAACTGATGCCATGGTCATCACTTTTCCACCACAGACTTTCCCTTGATCCCACCGTACTCCAAATCTCTATTTGCCTGACCAGTTACCCCCATAACTGTAGAATGCATACGGATTCCGACGGGGCATTGTCTCTGTTGAGAATAATCCTTAAGGCCGGGCACGATGGTTCACTCCTATAATCTTAGCACTCTGGCAGGCAAAGGCAGATGGATCACTTGAGCTCAGGAATTTGAGATCAGCCTGAGCATGAGTGAGACCCCCATCTCTAATAAAAATGAAAAACTGAGGCAAGAGCATCACTTGAGCCCAAGAGTTTGAGGTTGCTGTGGGCTACGATACCACAGCACTCTACTGCGGTTGAAAAAGTGAGACTCTGTCTCAAAAATTAAAAAAAAAGGAATAGTCCTTAAGATATGTAAGCCATTTATATAAAGTTCTGAAGAATCTTCTGATCACCGTGTAAACCATGTCACCCTTGAACAAGGAGAGGAAGTTATTTAGGGTCACAATTTGATCTTAATTCATGACTTTTGAACTGATAAATTAAAAAACAGGCCAGCTCTGTCCTGAGCACAGTGGAGAGCCAGCTTTCCAGAGGAGCTTGTTGGCCTCCTGCTGCTGGTCTAGAAGCTGCTGGTCCTGCCGCCTGTGGCTATTGCCCACATGATCTGTTTGAATCTGTGGGAGGCTGTCATGTTTCTTTGGTTTTTACTACAAGTCTGTGATCTAAAATACCCCCCAAAGAACCAGCCGTATGCAGAGGAGCATAGCCCCACCAATGATGTCCATTCACCTTCCTCCCTACCCTTCACGTCCTTTCCTAGCTCACTCCCCATGTCAAGGCTTTTTTTCACCAAAATGGTTTTCTTGCTGATTTGAGGTTAGGAAAGGCTTGGCCAAGTGCAGCAGGTGGGCACTCAGATATGTCATAGAAGAAAATAACTTGTCATTCCCTCCTCCAGAGCATCGCAACATGCCCCAGGCAGATGCCATGGTGCTGGTGGCCAGAAATTATGAACGCTACAAGAATGAGTGCCGGGAGAAGGAACGTGAGGAGATTGCCAGACAGGCAGCCAAGATGGCCGATGAAGCCATCCTGCAGGAAAGAGAACGAGGAGGCCCTGAGGAGGGTGTGCGTGGGGGCCACCCTCCAGCCATCCAGAGCCTCATTAACCTGCTGGCAGACAACAGGTACCTCACTGCCGAAGAGACTGACAAGATCATCAACTACCTTCGAGAGCGGAAGGAGCGGCTTATGAGGAGCAGCATCGACTCTCTGCCTGGTGAGCTACGTGGCAGGGCCGAGGTGAAGTTCTGACTCTGCATTTCTCTAATCCCCAGGCTCTGTTGGGAGGGTGGCAGGCCCAGGGATTTTGGGGGTGGGTAAGGGAAATGAGTCCATCCCATGGGTTCTCCCATGGGTTTCCATGCTGATACAATAATAATGACAACTTAAGATTTGGGTACTGAATTCTGGTCCCTATAGTTATTGTAGTGGTGGATGGACTAGTATTGCTGGCTCCCTGGTAACAAAGATGGCTGCCCTTTTTTGTTTGTATGTTTATATCATAGTAGCTCTGAGGAAACTAAGGTATTTTCTGTAAATAGCACATACCAAGAAGTGGCCCCTATGGGAATTGATAATTGTTTGTGTACTATGTGATTGATGTGATTCAGTGATTGTTGTTCTTCCTTTGGCTGCTAGGCCTCTTGCCCTTGAGGGTACTTTCAACCAGATACCTCCCTCTTCTGTCTTCCAGGCCCGATTTCCCGCCAACCACTCGGGGCGACCTCGGGTGCCTCGTTGAAGACACAGCCAAGCCCCCAACCGCTCCAGAGCGGACAAGTGCTCCCCTCTGCTACACCCACTCCAGCTGCACCCCCAACCTCCCAGCAAGAGCTTCAGGCCAAAATCCTCAGCCTCTTCAATAGTGGCACGGTTGCGGCCAATAGCAGCTCTGCATCCCCCTCAATTGCTGCCGGAAGCACCCAGAACCAGAATTTTTCCACAGCAGCAAACAACCAGCCTCAGCAAAGATCACAAGCCTCTGGCAATCAGCCTCCAAACATTTTGGGACAGGCAGGATCTGCTCGGAACATGGGCCCCAGGCCTGGGGCTCCTTCTCAAGGGCTCTTTGGCCAGCCTTCCAGTCGCCTGGCACCTGCTAGCAACATGGCTAGCCAGAGGCCTGTGTCTTCCACAAGTATCAACTTTGACAATCCAAGTGTACAGAAGGCTCTGGACACCCTGATCCAGAGTGGCCCTGCTCTTTCCCACCTGGTTAGCCAAACCACAGCACAGGTGGGACGGCCCCAGGCCCCCATGGGATCTTACCAGAGGCATTACTGAGGCTAAATCTTTCAACTGTCCCTAGTACCCTCATCCCTTGGCCTCCTCCCACTTACTACGTTCTAAATAAGAGTTATTTGGAGGATGTTCTTTGCGCTCTCCAGGTCTATGTCGAATGTCATAAGTTTCTACCACCTGCTCTCTCTCCTGCTCAAGGCCATGTTGTTTATTCCTTACAAAGTCAGTTTATAGTGCATTTGGGGCTGTATCTATTTTTGGTTTTGTTTTTTGTTTTTCTGTAGAAAATAAATCTATGGGGTCACTTGGGCAGTACAAGTGTCTGGGCTAAATTTATATTGGGTGAGATTTCTCTGATCCTTCTGTCTGCTGAATTTGGGAGAGGAAAGGAGGAAGCCAGGCCCAACTGGCTGAGTCTGGAATGACATTTGTCATGTCAGTGGGCACCACCTTTGCTCACTTTGAACCTCCCAAGTCTTTCCAGCCTTGCACATGTCAACCAGAGCCCTGGCTTCTTCCTACAGTCTGTGCCTAGAGTTGCAAAGGAACAAACAGGCCTTGGCAGGCATAGCATCATTAAACCCCCAAGCCACACATTTGTGGGTCTTCTTAAAGTTTCACAAACCAGCTACTCTGGATTGCTGACGACTAGCCACAGAAGCCACGAAAGAAGGAACTTTTCTGCCTGAGCCAAGATAGTTTGTTTTTCTTTCTTTTTTTTTTTTTTTTTTTTTTCCCTTTTTGTTGGAGGATCACCAATGGACTGAACAGCTCCAGTCAGCAGCAGTTTAACCCAAACTGTGAATCTGGGCCCCACCACTCTTCCCCCTCACCATTTCTGTCAACATCCCCCTCTCCAGTGGCACTTCCACAGAGTTGATTCTGAGACTCTGGCCGTGAACACCCATTTCTTCAATGATTTGTTTTGAGCTTTTGGCTCAAAAAACGAGGCTCTTATTTTCATCTAGACTTACTCTGTTTTCTGAGCAGCAGGAAGTAGGAACCATTTTGATGTCAGACTTTCAGTAGCTGGACATGTTGTCAAGACAGACGGCTGTTCCTAACTTTTGAGCCAGAGTGAAGTTAAAAGGGAGGGCTCCTGGCTGTTTGTTGCTCCAAGTGGAGCCACAGGAAGCTGCCCTCTTCCTAGGCAGTGTGTTCATTGGAGCCCTGAGGATCACAGTCTGTGAGGGCCACAGCAGGGGTGAGGAAGAGCAGCAACTTAAGCTGAGTCCCTGACAGTTGCTGAGCAAATATGGTTTAAAACTCAAAAGTCCCCAAATGGCAGCATTTTATGTTCCAACCTGTTTGTGTTATATAGTGTTTTGTTTTCCCTCTTTGGAACTCTTGTGTTGTTAATAAGATGAAATGATTACTTTTTAATTAAAATGAAAAAGTTAAAGCTGTTTTCATCTTTCTTGAGTGTGAATGTCTACACCTTTTTCCAGAGCACTCTTTCTCAGGATCACATTGTAAGGGGCCCTGCTGTGAGGACTCTGGTCTGCCCTCCTTTGTCCTCCATGTACTGTCAGATCTCAGAACCTGTTTTAACCCTACCTTCTGTGTGTACGTGGCCCATCTACTTAGAAGCTTTTAACAGTACTTCAGAGCAAAAGCCCACGGGCTAATTACACTGCTATATTCAACATCCTGCTTCCAGTAGTCATTCGTTGTGTCAGCAGGCTTATCCTCATTCTAGGAAAGAAAGGGCTATGAGGAGGCAATTTCTGGTTGATGGCCATTGTTGGGGGTGGGGACAGAGGACACTCCTGTTTTTACATTTTTCTCAGTTGCTACCTTCTGTTCTACCTGTTGGGCAGGCAGTTGGCAGAATCTGTAGTCACAGAACCTGAAGGAGCCTTGAAGAGCATTTGATAAACTTGGGGTAGCTATAATGAAGTAACACAGGATCTCAGGAGATTAGGGACCAAAGTGTCAGTGGCACTGAGTGAGCCTCACCTAGTATGTGCTCACTACCTCATGGGGAAAGTCAGTGAAGCCTGGCACAAGGGCCTGCCAGATGTTAGTGCAGTGGCCTCCAGGCCAGGGCCCCAGAGGTGTTGTCAGTAGATTATCGGACCTGAGGCATCAGCCCAACTTTGTCAGTGAAGGTCAGTGTTTATCATTAAGTGTGGGGTTCTCCTGCAGGGCCCCTGGAGTGTCCAAACAGCATACCTCAGGCCATGAAGGGTGTAATAAAATTATTTTTATTGCATTTTGTGCAGACAGGAGTCTAAAAAATTAATACAGTAAAAGCCATAAAGCATTAAATGGGAGCATTCAACAATAAAGGAAAGAACCATCCCTCCTTTTCGAATTGGCACAAAGAACACAAGATCAGTACTGAGGCAGGATGCGGAATACTGAAACACTGAAAATTAAAGGCAGTCCTAATAATAGTAATAATAGTAATAAATACTCGATTTGGTTTGCAACCTCTCCTATTTACAAGGGTTTTCAACTTCATTGCATTGCCCTGCACATAGATCTTCTAAAACAAAAGCAACACTAGTTAGCACTACAAGGCTATTGAAATATTGCACTCAGAATAAAAGTCACTTGAATGGACATGAAACATCTAACTACAGTGATTATAAAGATAATTTGATGAATGACTTGTGATAACATTCATAACAAATATTGCACATGTAGCACAGAAAACTCAGGATTTTTTTCATCAACGGAAACTTTGCTCTTGCCTACCAGACGGCCCAGATAGTGCAACTTTGGTTCCCTAATTGATGTTGATACAGCCCCTTTCTCCTATGTAGCCCACAACTTCAGCCCAGCAATAGAAGGAGAGGGAGGTCTTCTGAAAGATACAGGGGGCTGATGTCTTAACACCTCTAACTTTCTGAGTGGTACATAAAAGAACCTACTTAGGCCTCTGATTAAATATCAGAGGGCCCTTGGCCTAACCAACACACCTCCAGACCTCTCTGTCTGACCCTGTCTAGGATGGCTCCAGCTCTCTTCCTTGGGCTCAAAGGAAAGGAGGTGGTGAGGTCAGGTACTCAGTGGCTCCAGCTCTAGGAGGTGGGCAAGATGTATCTAACTAGGTGCCTAGGTCAGGGCCCTCGGGCTGGAGGTACTGTACCCAGTCCCAGAAGGTGCTGGAACGAGCATGCAGTGCCTGTCTCCCTTAGTAGCATACCCTGGGGAAAGGAAACCCGGCCAACGCGCTTTCTTTAAGGACAGAGGGCGCCTCAGGCCCGGCGGTTGGAGCGGAAGCGCCAAAGACTGGAGTTGGGGAAGTCAAAGGCCTTTGGACGCTAGCTAGAGGGCAGAGAGGCGCTAAGAACAAAGCGCGTGGCGACTCTAGCCCTCCCCCATTCCAGGTGCCTGGGAGACAGAGCAAGAGGCCGCTGCTAAGCAGTCAGGCCCAGACCTAGAGCACGGAGCAGGTGGCTGCGTCCCCGGGATGAGCTGCCTCCCTGGAGGTGGGAACATCAGGGGTGGCGCTCCGCCTCCTCCTTCACCTGTCCCAGGGAGGAAAGTCTGGAGAGGGGAGCCCTCCAGCTCCACGATTTCAGTCTTTGGCGAGGAGCCATGGGATAAGGGGAGCAGGCGACAAGCCGACTGAGGAGAGACGCCTGCTCCCCATCGAAGGCACCGGGACGGGGCTTCCTCGGTGGGGCGCGGGCCTCTCTCGGTGTCTTCCCCTGGAGGACCGCCCCTCCCCTATCCTGGCCCCAACTTGCATAAGAGCCGAGAAGAGGTTGCGCGCGTCTCTGCGGTGGAAGCTCACATCCGCTGGGAGGCGAATCCGGCAAAAGTTGGACTCGTCTCGCCTCCTCTCCGAAGAGAACTGGAGGGAAGGGTGGGAAGCCAAGGGCGCGCGGAAAGGGCGAGAGCAGGGCGGGGATGTCGAGGGACTAGGACCACGACCCCCGCCTGGGCCTAAAACACTTCTGCTCTCACACTCTCAGACGTCAAGGAAAACCTAGCTTCCCGAGGCCTCCAACTCGCCGGGGTACCCCCAGCGGGAGAGCTCGACAGTGGTGAGAAGTCTGATGCGCTTCTAGTCACATAAATATGGGGACGTTAAAAATACACTCGATGTCTCCTGTACACTATGTATAGGGTCGGCTGGCGCGCGCCCCGCGGCTCGGGGAGAAGGGACGGCGGAGGCGGAGAGCGCGCCCTTCCCACCCCGCGCCGGGAGCCGGAGAGCAGCGCCGGAGGAGCACAGATCGGGGACCACGGCCGGGCGTGGGGAGGGGAAAAGGGTCAGCGTGGACTATCTGGGGGTCCTCGAGGCCCCAGCTCCTCTGCCCTCCGCGCCTCCTCCCGACCTTTATTGCAGCGTCTCCTCCGACGGACGAGGCCAGGCTTAGAAAAAGGGCAGCGCAGACCCATGAGCCAATGGGGCTCTAAGGGGCTCTGGTTTGCGCGCAGGGGGGCGCCCTCTCCGAGTCAGCCCCGACGACAGGCGTGGCCTCCGGCTTCAGGCAGCGGGGTAAGGGGCCAGGGCACGGGCACAGGGTCCTTATGTAAACGGTGACGGTGGCGGGGGGGCGTGGCGAGGGCTCAAGGGCCACGGGGCTGGTCCTGGCTCTCAGGAGTAGATGGTGATGACCTCGCGGCCGCCGCCGCGGACCAGCATCACCCGGTCCAGGTGCTCTGTTAGGACCTCCAGGAATTCCATGTCTGAGAGCGGGTCAAGGAGAAAGACCCGGTGCCCTTCCCTCCCAACAAAACTGGGCTCACGCTTGGCCGCCAGGGAACGCTGGCACCCGCGTCCCTGTCCGAGGTGCTAATCCAGAAGCAGGAAGGGCTCAGCTCTGCCACGCCAGGGCTAGGACTCAAGTTCCCTGACGTCCACCTCCCATGTCCCCCCAACTTTTAAGTTCAGGATACAGTTTTCGTCTCCATTGCGGTTGCGGGGAGGCCCGGGCATGTTGAGCAAAACAAGCTTGGCGTCCCGGGATTTCTGCACAATGACCTCGTTCAGCCGCACGGCAGTGTGCATGCGCCGCACGTTGGACTGGTTCCTGCGGGAGGTGGGAGAAGCAGAGAGCATGAGCCTGGGGGAGGGAAGAGCCGGATGCAGTCGCCCTCCCAGCCGGAACAGGGCTGCTGGGTGCAGCCCGGTCCTAGCAAGCTGGAGACCACCAACCCCAGACCTCTCTAAGCTGGGCTAGTGGAAGACCCCAAAGGTTAAGGGCACCAATTGAGTGTCATGATAGAGTGAGGAAGGTAGGGACCCTGGGCAACAACCTAGGAGAGAGAAGGAAAAAATGCTGAAGCACTTACAAGTTCTCCCATTCCCTTCAGGAAACACAAGAAAAGCAAAGAGAGAAAGAAAGAGGGGTCAAAAGAGAGGAAGAGGCTGAGGACTTGTGCCACCATTATTGGTCCTGTCCCCCTAGTCCCCACATCCTTCACCTTTCCACTGCCTGCACCGGAATACTGACCCTTGGCAATCAGGCCCAAGGCCCCATGTTTTAGATGGGGAAACCAAGACAACGTCTGAACTGGGTCCACAGACTGCAGACCAGGACGCCTTCCGACACTTGCTCTGCCATGGGGCACAGCTCTGTTGTTTTCAGCTCACCCCAGCCCACAGCCCTTAGCCCTTAGCTCCCAGTCCCGTACGGCTTCATGCTGAAGAAGTCCTTGATGCCCTCAGAGGAGACAGGACTAGGGCCTTTATTCTTCTCTGCCACCGACTTGTCCTTGGTCCATGTGAGATGCACTTTCTCAGGATCTGTCTCGCCCTCCCCCTCAGGTTCCTCCCCCGGGGATGGCGAGCTGCTGGGGCAGCTGGGAGCACTCTGGTCATGGATCAGCTGCACCTGACAGATGAATGAAAGGATAGAAGGTGACTCCTTTGCAGACCAAAGGTTCTGCTCTCACTGGCTAGAGCCAAACCACCTCAGCTGCACACCTCCTCCTCTGGTTTCTCCTCACTGTCACCAGCTGTCTCTTCTGGGACGTTGAGGCGGAGCCGAGTGTTGGCTGGGTTCTTTCTCCGGATTGAACCTCGTGACTCATCTGTGATACTCTGGATCTAGGAAGTGACACAGGTTAGCACAGTACTGGTGGGAGTCACCACCCATGCCCTGCAAAAAGCAACCACCGGGGCTGACATTCAGCCAGGATGCACACTTTCTGGAACTGTACCAGTTGCTAAAATATTGCAACAGTTTGAGGCGAGATAGGTACTACACCACTGAGCTGGCCATCTCAGCTCTTCTGTCCAGAGCAAATGTCGAGCAAAACAAGCTTGGTGGGGAACCCCAGACCTCCCCACCATCCGGTAACCAAAAGGTTAACACCTGGCACAGCAAGCCTCTGTCCTCGCACTACGGTCCAATTTCAATTCTGGCTGGACCATGTGCCATTTCTTACAACTTTCACTATCACGATTGGATAACGCCCCCATCCTTGGAGGATCCATTCTCCCCAGTTCATTCCCCTGACAATATCAACCACATTCTGACAAGTATGCTATCTACTCAGGGCAGGCTTGTAACACGTGGTTCTATCACCCTCACCTATAGGATCTTCCACTCATTCCCCAAGTGACATATCACCCACCTCCAGGAGCTCTTCTCCCCCAGCCTGGAGTTCCACCCCTCATTTCTCCAAGGATTCCATCCCTGAGTGGGTCTTTCGTCTATATTCCAGAGACCAGTGGTCCCACATTACCCACACCTGGGAGAGCTTACATATACCACAGGGGGCTCTTCACCATTACTCCTGAGAACCCACCAATCACACCCTAGGATATTTGCCCCTAACTGTCCCCTACTGGTTGTATCCATAGCGAACCATCTGTTACTCACTCCCTGAGAGTCTTTTATGAGCACTCTCATCCCCCACACTGACATCCCATGAGCCATTCTTATTTAGCTCCCATTATTCTCCCTCAAGCCCCAGAAGTCACGTACAGAGGGGAAAAAGCTAAGGTCCCTCTGGCTCCTGGCTGGGAGGTTTTGTAGGTGCAGTGACACTGTGTAGCCCCACTGCAGGGAGACCAGTACTAGGAGGCATGACTGGGGAGAAACAGGGTGATGAGAGTGAAGGGGGCAGTGCCAGTGGCCAGGAGCCAGCCCGGGGCCAGCCCAAACCTGTGCAGACCCAGCACTGGCAGCAGCTTGAGGCTTTCCAGAACCCGGCCAGGGCAGCCTCACCTCCCGCTCCCGCTCATTCTTGGTTAGATGCATCTGTTTGAGGATCTGGGAGCGCTGCTCCATCACCAGTGTCTTCTCATAGGTGTAAGCTGAGATGTCACTTTCATGCTGTGGCAGACACAGTGAGGGGAGCAAACGAAGAAAGCATCAGTTCTGAGCTCGGGGAAGGGGAGCAGGTCCCCTTCCTCCTGCCAGGCTAGGGCTTTCCTTCCCCCAATGGAATTAATCTCATCAAGGGTTGTGGGAGGTAAGGATAGAGCAGAGAGGGCCACCCTCTGGAAAGCAGGCAGCTCATTGACTTCTCAGCCCAGCACAGGACCAGGCATGTGAATGGATGAACTAATAGTGAATGGATTAATTAATTACCTAGGTGAATAGGGAAGGCGAAGATGCAGAAAAAGGAACAAAGGGATGAATGAATGGATGCGTGAGTGAATGAACATGTCAGTAATACATGGGTTGATTATCGAATACACAGAGGGATGGATGATGGATGGATAAATAAACTGAGCATGGATGGACAAGAGGTTGTAGGGTAGAATTGCTGAGAGCAAAGGCTCCAGAGCTTTTGCCTCCCTGGGTTTGAATCCTGGCTCTGCCACTTACAATATTGGGCAAATTACACTCACATGCTGCAAATGGACGTTTATGGCCAATAATAGATTGCATACACAACAGTAGTCCCATAAAATTAGAATACCATACTTTTACTGTACATTTTCTATGTTTTTTAGATATATTTAGATACACAAATACTATTGTGTTACAATTATCTACACCGTTCAGCACAGTAACATTCTGTACAGGTTTGTAGCCCCAGATCAACTGGCTACACACCACACAGCCCCAGGGTGTAGGAGGCTACACCATCCAGGTTTATGTAAGTGCACTCCATGGTGCTCGGGTAACGACAAAATTGCCTAACAACGTACTTCTCAGAATTCATCCCCGTCATTCAGCAGAACCTGACTGTACCTAACCTTTCTGTTCCTCAATTTCCTAATCCATAAAATGGAAATGCTGATATTTGTATCTATCTCATTTGTACCAATCAGGCACAGTGACACACGCCTATAGTCCTAGCTATTCAAGAAGCTAAGGCAAGAGAGTCACTTAAGCACAAGATTTTGAGGCCAGCCTGGGCAACATAGAAAGACCCCATTTCTAAGCAATACATACATATATTATATATAGTGTTTTATATATATATTATATTTATATATATAGTGTATAAAACAGTACCTGTCATATATGAGAGCATGGTTAGACATAGCTATTCTTTTTTTTTTTGAGACAGAGCCTCAAGCTGTCACCCTAGATAGAGTACTGTGACATCACAGCTCACAGCAACCTCCAATTCCTGGGCTCAAGTGATTCTCCTGCCTCAGCCTCCCAAGTAGATGGGACTACAGGCACCCAACGCCCACCCATTTTTTGGTTGCAGCCGTCATTGTTGTTTGGCAGGCCAGGGCTGGATTCGAACCCGCCAGCTCAAGTGTACATGGCTGGTGCCTTAGCCCGTTGAGCCACAGGCGCCAAGCCTATTCTTTTTTTTTTAGAGACAGAGTCTCACTTTATCTCCCTTGGTAGAGTGCTGTGGCATCACAGCTCACAGCAACGTCCAGCTCTTGGGCTTAGGCAATTCTCTTGCCTCAGCCTCCCGAGTAGCTGGGACCACAGGTGCCTGCCACCACGCCCGTCTATTTTTTTGTTGCAGTTTGGCCGGGGCCAGGCTTGAACCCACCACCCTCAGTATATGGGGCCGGCACCCTACTCACTGAGCCACAGGCACCGCCTGTAGACATGCCTATTCTTATAAAGGAGAGAAGGATGAATGGATGAACGCTGATGTCAAAGGCTAATAGGTGGATATGAGAAAAGGGATCTGGCATCAGAAGCTAATGGGTTCTGGGGTTATTCTATTTGATGCTGGGGCCAAGAGGAATGAGATCTGAGTGTCACTCCAGGAGTATCTCCTGGGGACTCACCATCTCCACTACCTCGACCTCTGCAGTGATACGTAAGTGGTACAGAAATGTCGTCAGGTCCTTTTTCATCTGAATGCTGTTGTCATCTATCTGGGCCACGGTGAAGATGCGCATCTTGCACTTCCGCCAGACCTACAAGGGATGAAAGTGATCCAGGAAGGTCCAGCCCGGATGCAGTGAGGGGACCCAGACCAACGCATCCTGTCCCCTCATCCTTCCCACCCACTCCCCACATAGTCGTGTGGGCCTGAAATCTTCTATCTCAGAGGTCAGTTCCTACAAAAGCTCCCTGCTTAGGCCTGAGGGTCCCCTGAAATCACTTGCTTGGGTCAAGCACTGCTCTCCCTTACAGCAATGCACCTGTAGAACGAAGGAGGTTATCAGATCCCTTTCCCAGAAGCTCACAAGGGAGGACGGACACGGAAGGTGGCCCTGGCCAGCGCCCACGAGCCGTACCTGGGTGCTCACCTGAGCGCGTGTATAAATGCATGCACACATGCACACACGCGCCCACATGTCACACTCACCTTGTGGTGCCGCAGCAGGAAGGGCAGCAGCATGAGCATGCCCCCGTCATGCACAATCCACCAGACATCAATGCTGCCCTCAGAGAAGCGCTCAGGGTTCCCAGGAAACATGGAGACGTTCTTGGTGACCAACAGGGCCAGGTGGCCAGCTGTGGTTTCCCGGACCAGCTCTGAAGGAGGCCAAGGAGAAGGCCAGAGGGGGGAAATAGTGATTTGGTCTCCCTTAGCACAAAGCTACAGCCACAGGGGCTCCTAGAACCCTGCACCCCACTCCACCCCACCTGGCTTTGGCCTTGGGCTGAGTAGTGAGAAAACCAGCAACTACCTGGACCTCAACACATATTTGGTTTGAGCATAGGGGAAAGCTCTCAACCTCTCTGGGACTCAGTTTACCCATCTGATAAATGGCAATAACACTGCCTGTCCTTTCTGATTATTAAGAACCCACCATGCACAACCTCACTGAATCCTCCCAACACTTTGTAACCATGATCTACCTACAAAGGACACAGATGAGCTTGGAGTTAACAATGCAGCCCCTGGGCTGGTTTGTGACCTGAAGCAAAATTCTTTTTTTTTTTTTGAGACAGAGCCTCAAGCTGTCACCCTCGGTAGAGTGCTATGGCATCATAGCTCACAGCAACCTCCCAATTCCTGGGCTCAAGCGAGTCTTCTGCCTCCGCCTCCTAAGTAGCTGGGACTACAGGCATCCGCCACAATGCCCAGCCATTTTTTGGTTGCAGCCGTCATTGTTTGGCGAGCCCGGGCTGGATTCGAACCTGCCAACTCAGGTGTACGTGGCTGGCACCTTAGCCCGTTGAGCCACAGGAGCCGAGCTCTGAAGCAAAATTCTTAATCTCTCTCTGCCTCAGTCTCACACCAAGAAAATGGAGATAAGGACACCCAGGCCTCATAGGACGGATGAGAGAATTAAAGACAACCTCAATCTGCTGGCACTCAGAGCTCATTCAATGAATGTTAGTTATAACATTACTATTAGCAAGGATTACCAAGGAATCTGATGCTCAGTCAGAGAGGGCAAATCGCACAGCTGGAAAGAACCAGAGCTAAGAAGCAGACTCCCCCTCCCGGCCTCTGTGACTTCAAAGCTGTAGCCGTTCCCACTGCCCTGCACTGCCTTCTCCCCCCACCCACCCCCGTGCAGTCAAGGTGCAGTCAAGACTGTCTCGTCCATCCGCAGCTGGGTTCCCAGTGCCTAGCACAGGGGCTGGCACATGGCCAGCACGGACTGCTGTCACCTGTATATGCTGACTCTACACTTGGCTGCTGTGCTTGGGAAGCCCCGCCCCAGCCCTCCCCCGCCCAGCCCACCACCGCATTACCGATGAAGTTCCTCCAAGTCTGATGATCTTCCTTCTGCCTCCAGTTGCGGGGCCAGCCAACGAGCACGGTGTTGTGCTGCAGACCTCCGAGACCCCCAGACTGGATCAGATGGGACACCCCGTCGCGCAGGTTGGAGGAGATCACTACTTGGCAGAAGCCTTTCACCTTCTCTGCCTCCATCAGGCGCCGGATAGACTGGGGTAGGAGGACGTGCATTCAGATCAGCATGGGCTTCAGGCCTCCCTGCCCCTGGCTGAGCCCCTAGCGGCCTCCCTGCCTCCTGTCTCTCCCTCCTTCCATCCCAATCTTCACGAAGCTCAGCTCTGACTGACCATGTCAGTTTCTGGCACCAGAGCTATGCATGGTTTCCCATCATTTTTGTGCCCAATTCCTTGTTGATCAATCCAGGTTCTTCATGATCCAACCCCACACTTCCCACAAAGGTCTCCCACGTGGCATGCTCTCCACCCACCCTGAGGTATGACACCCTGCCTGGTCCAACTCAAATGTCACCTTCTTCAGATACCACCCCTGCCCTAGTCTGAATTCAACTGGGTTTCTCTGGTTTCTCAGAGAATTGTTTTTAATACTTTTTTAAGTAGCATAAATGATAATTATTTAAAATGCACATTTAATCTGTACTTTGAGGGAAGTGTTCTTACTCTTCCCATTTTTTAGATGAGAATATTGAGGCTTGGAGAAATCAAAACTTGCTTAAGGACACAAAGCTAGAGTTACTGCGGGGATTCAAGTCTTGAGAGTCTAACTCCAACCCCCACACTCTTAACCACATTCCAGTGCCAAATACACAGAAGTTCCATTCCTGTCTGCCACTCCTGGCTGTGTGATCTTGGTAAGTCATTAAACCTCTACAAGTCTTGCTTTTCTTTTCTTTTTTTCTATTTTTTTTTTTTTGAGACAGAGCCTCACGTTGTTGCCCTTGGTAGAGTGCCATGGCATCACAGCTCACAGCAACCTCCAACTCTTGGGCTTAAGCGATTCTCTTGCCTCAGCCTCCCAACTAGCTGGGACTACAGGTGCCCACCACAAGGCCAGGCTATTTTTTTGTTGCAGTTGTCATTTTTGTTTAGCTGGCCTGGGCTGGGTTCGAACCCGCCTGCTTTGGGGTATGTGGCCAGTGCCCTAACCACTGAGCTACGAGCATGCCAAGTCTTGGTTTTCTTATCTGTCAAGTTGGGGGTCATGACAGTCACATTTAGGAATAAAGAGAACTGACACAGCATGGTGCACAGTTAGTATCCCACCTAATACTCACTGTGCATCAATACCCAACTGTGCGCCAATATCCAACACATTGATTTGGCTGTTACTGACTGTACCACAGTACTTATCAACACCTGAGGGCTCAGAGAGCCTTCTCTGTGTGTTGTTCTCTTCCCTACCAGCCTGCAAGCACCTTGAGGGCTGAGGCTTGGTCTTAAACATCTCCATCTCCCCTGTGCCTCACCCAGCACCGGTTACATAGCACATTCTCAGCCACTGCATCTTGAACTGAACCGACCAGTTGAGGCCTCCAGCTCTGGGCCCTGACAGATTGGTGTGAACGGCCCAGTGAGGCAGAAACGGCAACTGTCACAAGCCATCAGGGGTGCCCCTCCCTATCTCACCTCACCTCCCTTGGGCCCCGTTTTTCTCTCTCCACTTCTAGCCATAGCCCTGAGGGGAGAAAGGCCTGGATCTCACACAAACCTACTGCCTCCTCCGCTTCTACCATCAGGTTCCAAACACTTCTTAGTGCACTTGTTACAGACACTGGCTCCCCAGCCCACCCTGGCTCTGTCCGAAGCTCTGTGGGCATGGACTAGTGGACAGAGACAAGGGCAGGTGACACAGGGCAGGGACCCAGCTTCAGATCCTGTGCTTCCAGCGGGCTTTGTAATCACAGCAAGATATTTCCCCACTCTGGGCCTCAGTTCCTTCCCCTGCCAAATGTGGACGTTCACCTGTCAACACCAACAGTGTAAGGATCAAGAGTCCATGGTTGTGAAAACACTAAGAAAGATTAACACTTTGGCAGGAAGAGGTCTGGAGTAGGATTCAAATGGCCTTAATTTGAATCTTGGTTTTCTGTCTTGACTTCTCTAAGCCACAATTTCCTAATGGAAATTAAACAGGCCCTTCTTGTTCTGATGTTTTCTTGTTCAGTCCCTGAGCCCTTGGGCTCCTCTGAGGACAGAAAATCCTGTACCCACTTTGATCCCAAAGGTGGTAGGGAAGGAAAGAGCAAAGTGATAAAGGTCTGGCCTTCCCACACCCCACCAGGACCTCTGCTCACCTCCTCTGCCCGCTGGGCCTGGGGATGGTTTTCCAGAAAGGTGCCCTCGAGGACAGAACCCACAATGGTCAGGCCCTTCCCTGCCTTGAGCTGGGAGGTCAGTGACAGCAGCTGGGGGTGCACCACATTCTGATCTTGGTCCACACGCACTAGCACCAGCAGCTGGGGCCTGAAGAGGGTGCAGGGTCACATGATTGTCCACCACCTGCCCAACCATCCACCCACTACCCACCCTCCCATGGCCAACTCACCTAACCATCTATCCTCTATGCCCCCATCCATCTGTCACCCCATCACTCGCCCATTCATCTAAATAACCATCCATCCATTTCCTTGAATGACAGCCTGTTCAACCCTCTCCTGACATATCCATCCATCCACCAATCCACCTCTCCATTCCTCTCTCTCATCTACCCATTCAACTACATATTTTGTCCTTCATTTATCTACTCACATTCATATTAACTTAGCTGTTCATGCAGTATTGCCTCAATTATCCATGCATCCATCTACCCACTAGCCATTCACATCTACATCTATTTACCCAACTCTCCCCTGATGCACGTAAGCCCTTATCTGTCCACATGTCAGATTCATGAGGACAGATCCATTCATATTCATTTTCTCATTTATCCATCCCACTTGTCCAACCAACCAATGATTTAATGGAATTCTCTAAGCACCTACTCTGGGCCAGACCCTTGCTAAGCACTTGAGAGTTCACAGGTAAATAAGGCCAAGTCCCAGTCTCTGGAAGCCCCAGTTTAGCAGGCACCAGCAAGGACAAGCCAACAATGCCCTAGGCATTGTTCAGAGTTCCAGGCTTTGCTTCTAGCAAACTGAAACTCAGGGAGATGGAGGTGGGGGAGCTCAATACACAACTAGGAAGCACCCTGGGTCGAGAGGCAGGAGGTGAAGATTCCATGACCTCTGAGACCCAGTTTGGCCCCTGATTTCCATGTGACTAAAATGGAGGAATTGTCATTACTCTGGAGGTGCCTAAGAGCCCCTGTACTTCTCAAAGGGAATAATTCTCCCAGAACAAATGCTCCGTATGTGATGTTGCTGTGTCTGCGTGTGCCTTCTCCACAGAACCACACCCGCAAAGTCAGGAGCGGGCTTGCCATACATTCATAAATAGTTCGAACAAGGGATGAATTAACAAGTGCATAGATGATCAGGAGGCTGGTGTGGTGGGTGTCCTTTGGAGAACAAATGTCTGGAACTCAGCTCAGCCTGGGTGTTCCAGATGGAAGGGGAGGACAAGGCTGAGCATTCTGGGACCACCCAGCAAAACAAAGCCTGAGGGTGGGTCAGGGCCTGGTCCCCTGGTCCCCACTGGCTCATGCCCTCACCCCACTTACCTCCAGTTCTTGGTGTGTGGAGGCCCCTCCTCCAGGCGTAAGAGGGCGTATCGAGCAGCGCTGAGAGACAGGCCTCGGATCCCATCGCCCCACTCCTTCTCCGCCCTGGGGTCAGAAAGAGGGTCAGGAGAGGCAAGCGGCAGGGAGAACTGTCCACTCTGCCCCAGCTGCCCAGGGTAGAACTGTCTAGCTCAGGCTCAGAAAGGACATGCATGTCACTCCTGCCAGCTGGTGCAGTCTCAGTCAAGCCTTGGAAAATGGCTTCTCGATCCATTCTCAGCCACTCCTGTCCAGTTCTCAAAGCCTGTCCCCAATCCACATCACCCTTGCCCTCCACCCCAGCACCATCATCTCCCACTCCTTGCTTTGTCCCACCCCACCGCCCCCACCACCTATCCCACCTTACCTCTCCCCCACATAAAATGGGCCCTTTCCCAGAACCCTGCACTTACCCACGGTACTCAATATATTTATAGATGAGGCCAGCAATGAGCATGGCCACCAGCGCGTAGTACCAGGAGCAGATGAACATGAGGGCCAGGCAGAGGCTCATGCCCAGGAAGGAGAGGGTCCTAGACAAGGAGGGAGACCCAGCCTTTGAGTCTGGCAGGGCTGTCACAGCTACTGGGGCTTGGACCACAAGAGCAAGATGGAGCAGGGTCTGGGAAAGGCCTAAGAGGCCCACATCATCACCCCCACATGAACCACGGGGATATCGGACCTTCCAGAAGAATGAGCAGTCACATACAGGCCACCACCCCTGCCCTGTCCAATTCCTGAATCAGCACACTACCCCATCCCTGGACCTTGGACCCTGCCAGACAAGCCTGTCTGGATGGGCCGTGGGGCAGGAGTCTCTGAGGGAGTTGGAAGCAGGCCCTCCTAGGAAGGGGCCCCCAGCAAAGCAGGGGGCATCAAGACAGGGAGTCAGGCAGCCCCCTGACTAAAACTACGGTGCAGGTATGCCATAGTCTTGCTGAGTGCCTTGGGCCAGTCCCTGCCCCTGTTTGAGCCTCAGTTTCCTTTTTTGTAGAACAAGCATGATAATTCCTGCCCTCTCTGCTCCTGGGGGCCTATCGTGGACCATAAATTAAAATGATGAGAATAGCCTTCATGAAATGAGCACCTTCTATGCACTGCAATGCTCACAAGAGGCCCACGAGGCAGGTGCAGCTACTGTGCCATTCACAGCGGAGGAAAGCTAAGCTACATTATCGGCCCAAGAGCTCCCAGTTAGGAAGTGCAGAGGCACAACTTGAACTCAGGTCAGGCTGACTTCTCACCTCCATGCTGTGCTGTGAGATGCTGGGGTTACAGCTGGGACAGCTTATGATGATGTTATGTTGCTATCTCTGAATGCAAGGAGACTCCCTCCAGGCCCTTTCTCGTCAGAGTTAACAATAAAAGCTGGAGGAGATGGGGTTCCCTGTTTAGGATGGGGCTCTGTAGACCCAGAGGGAACGGGCTGAGGTGAGGTGGGGATTGGGGTGGAAGTGAGCCAATGGCCCAGTGGGGATGTGGAGGATAGGCACCCACCAGTGGTAATATCGAAAACGTGGCCTCCAGTTGGGTGTCCTCAGCAGTGTCTGCACAGCACAGGCCAGGTTCACAAACATGTAGCACATCAGGAAGAACCTAGGACAGAGGAAGGTCGCAGGAGGGCCCAGGAGGGACAGAGATGCAAAGGGGGAGAGAAACAGAAAGAGAGGTGTAAAGAAAGAATGGGGGATGGGAAAGAAACCAGGGAGGTGGCTGAATCATGCTCTGGTGGTTAGGATGGCGTTCAGAGGCTCGGCGCCCCTAGCACAGTGATTACGGCGCCAGCCACATACACCAAAGTTGGCGAGTTTGAACCCGGGTCAGGCCAGCTAACCAACAATGACAACTATAACAAAAAATAGCCAGGCATTGTGGGGGGCGCCTGTAGTCCCAGCTACTTGGGAGGCTGAGGCAAGAGAATCACTTAAGCCCAATAGTTTGAGGTTGCTGTGAGCTGTGACACCACAGCATTCTACTGAAGGCGACATAGTGAGAACTCTGTCTCAGAAAAAAAAAAGGATGGAGTTTAGAGCCGAATCCCCTTTAAAGACACCCTAATACATCAGGGGATGAATCCCTATACAACAAAGGGTGGGCTCCTGTGGCCAGTGGGGAACTTGCTGGGGTTATGAAAGCATTTGGGTGGGGTGTCATGGGTCACAGCTGAGGGGTCTAGGTACAGAAGCCCACTGAGCTGACAGGGAGGACAAGAGAGCAGGCACATACATGGAGAGAATGGGGGCGACCTCGTCGAGGGACGCAATGAGAATGCCAATCTCACAGATGCAGGCCGTCAGGAGCAGAGCCCAGGTTGGTTCTCCGTTGGCTTTGCCATGGCCAAAGACCTGGGAACAGAGCAACCATCACAGCGGACTGAGACTTTAAGGACTTCTCGTCCCTCTGCCCCACATTTCCTTGGGGACCAGTGGAGCAGAGGCAGGGATTCTATAACCCATGAGGAAGGGAGAGGAGGTTGTGTTTCTCGTCCTCTAGGCAATCCAAAGGGACAGCAGGATTTTGCTGTGACTCGCCCACCCTGATGTTGGTACCCCAGTGCAAGGAAGTTCAAATGATCCCTGGAGGGGAAAGAAGCTCCAGTGGGCCAGATGGGAGAGGAGCTGTCAGGGGGCCAGTGAGCGGCCATGACCTGGTGCTCCATAAATCTGATTATTTTTTTAAGCACCATGGAGAGAGTTACCCTTTTCTTGCCCTTTGCCTGGCTCCCTGAGTCTCTGACCAACCACAGAGCCAAAAGAAGGCTATTTATTTTTTCCCTAAGAGCAGATAATGCCCAAAAAGATGGCACCGGGTAGCACCTGTGGCTCAGGAAGTGGGGTGCCGGCCTCATGTGCCAAGGGTGACGGGTTCGAGCCCAGCCCTGGCCAAACTGCAGCAAAAAATAGCCGGACATTGTGGCGGGTGCCTGTAGTCCCAGCTACTCGGGAGGTTGAGGCAAGAGAATCACCTAAGCCCAAGAGCTGGGGGTTGCTGTGATGCCACAGCACTCTACCAAGGGCAACACAGTAAAACTCTGTCTCTAAAAAATAAAAATAAAAAATAAATAAAAAAGATGGCACTAACCATGGGCCAAATCCCAAATAAGGCACACCCATTCTTCTTAGTGACCCTGGTTCACTGTGCAGCCTCTCTGGGCAGCGACCTGGCTGGGGGAGGCTATGGGGCTCCCAGGCTGTCCTCCTCCCCACACTGACCTGCAGGAAGGGCACAATGCCATCCCGCGAGATGGCCTGCAGCAGGCGTGGGGCCCCCGTAAGACTCTGCAGCCCAGCCCCACAGGTGGAAAAGAAGGATCCGATGACAATGACCCAGGGAGAGGGCCAGGCCAATGTGCCCACCACCAGGTTGCCATTCACTGCTTCTCCGAACCTGGAATGAGGCAGCAAGGGGACAGAAAATGTTGGCTGAGCAATGGCTCATAGATTCCCAGGGAAGATCTCCCCACACAACTGCAGGACAACTATATGCCAACAACAGGATTAGTCTCTATAAGGGTGAGACAGAACCCCACATTTCCTGGGCACTTCCTGTGTCTGTGGCCTTGGGCAAGTCATTTAATCTCTCTCAGCCTCAGTTTTCTCAGCTGTAAAACAAGATCATTAGAAACCAATCATAGGCTGGGCACAGTAGCTCATGCCTATAATCCCACACTTTGGGAAGCCAGGATAGGAGAATGGCTTAAATTCAAGACCAACCTGGGCAACATAGGAAAACCCTATTCTCCATGAAATATTTTAAATTAGACAGGTGTGGTGGCACATTCCTGTTGTCCTAGTACTTTGGGAGGCTGAAATTGGAGGATTTCTTGAAGCCAGGAGCTTGACACCAGCCTGGACAACACAGGAAGACCCTCTCTCTACAAAAAAATTAAAAATGTGGCGGCTCATGCCTATAATCCTAGCACTCTGGGAGGCCGAGGTGGGTGGATTGCCCTGAGCTCAGAAGTTCGAGACCCGTCTGAGCCAGAGTGAGATCCCGTCTCTATCAAAAAAAAAAAAAAAAGCCTACAGGTGCCTGTAGTCCCAGCTACTTGGGAGGCTGGGGCAAGAGAATCGCTTAAACCCAAGGGTTGGAGGTTGCTGTGAGCTATGATACCATAGCACTCTACTGAGAACCACAAAGTGAGACTCTGTCTCAATAAAAATAAATATATAAATAAAAATGAGCAGATTGTGGTGGCCTGTGTTGTAATCTCCACTATTCAGGAGGCTGAGGCGGTAAGATTGCTTGAGCCCAGCAGTTCGAGGCTGCAGAAAGCTATGATTATGCCTTTACACTCCAGACTAAGGAACCAAGTGAAACTGCTATCTCCAAAAAAATAAATATATAACCCTATTTCATATAACTGGTGAGAGGAAAAAAGGAAATAAGACATGTGAAAGGCTTAGCACCATGCCTAAAACGCAGTACTGATGGTCAATTGTTGACATTATGTTATTCTGGATGAACCTCTTAGCCTGTTAGAGCCTCAGTGTCTCTATCTGAAAAATGGGGATGCTGGTCTCATTGCATTGTGTTGGCATGAAAATCAAAGAAAAGGATTTTCTACCAATGACACTGTCTTAAAATGGACGACGCTGCCTCAGTAGGAAGAGAGAGGCCCGTTCCTGGAGTTGTGCTCCACAGTGTCATTGGTGACTCCACGAATCGGATGAAGGGCTACAGAGGATGGGCTGCTGGATCCCTGGTAATTGTGCAGGTGGTCTGTGGCTAAATAAAGTGAGATCAATGGACATTAAATTGCCTTAAAGCTAAAGGTGCCAGAGATGCAAATTGTCCATTTGGCCAGGTCATGCCTCTGCTTAAAACTCTGCAGCGTTTCCTGTTTGTTTGTTTTTTTAAATACATAAAGCTCCAATTTCTTGGTACTGAAAACTAGACCTCCAGGCCTGATCCCAGTCTAGTTCCCAGCCTCATGTTCCTCATTCCATTCCCTTATAGAAACCTGGTGATGTCAGTGCAAAGTGGCTTTGTGACAGGTCCTCCTGCTTTACCCTGCTACCTGTGTGTGCTCCCGAAGTGAACACTCAGGAGCACTGTGGCACTTAGGGCCACAGGCATGCATGCACACACATGTACACACACACACATTGCAGATACACACACAGGCGCACATGTGCATTCACACACACATACACACATGTGTACACATATATGCACACACATGTATCACAGCTGTTTCTCCCCTCCACACTTGCTCATGCTGTTCCCCCTGCCTAGAATACCCTTCTTCCTCCAGTCACCCACACTCTACACAACATTAACAGTGGGAAGGACAAATGAGATGTGTAGGAGACATTTCTAGCCTTCCCTCCCCTGGAAAGACCTCTGAGGACTGGATGGCAGCCTTCTCTGCATGCCACGCCATTGGGCCTTCCTATAGGATCACTACTACCACTCTGCATTCAAATTCTGTTTGCCAGTATGGTCACCACCTCCAAAGAACTCTTTCAGGACAAAAACCATGCATTATTTATCTTTGCTTTCTCCCAGAAATGCAGACAGTGACCAACACAAAAACATTAGATGATTAAATATTAGATGAATTAATGAATTAATCAATTTTAAAGAAAAGGAAAGGAAAGTATCATTATCCTAAAGGAAATGAGACACCATTCATGCTTCTTGAACTGGAGTGACCGGAGAAAGATGAAAATAAAAACAAGAAGGTGGCTTTGCAAGTAATTCCCATGGCCACCTTCCCACAGGCCCCTCACACAGGTTCCAGCTCCCCTTGCTGGGTCGGTCACCCAGAACTCTGCACCCCTCACCCCAAAAGGATCAACCTTAATGTTCTTACTTACTTATCCCGCAGGACAACCCCCTCAATGCAGGCCCCAAACAGGACAACGGAGCTGATGTCTACAACAGAGAATGAAGGAAAATCTCCAAAGTCGGAGCCCCTCTCCTCTCTTCCCCTCCTGAACCAGCCAGGAAGGCAGCAACTTCAGGTACCCTCCCTTCAGTTCTCCCCCACCAAGGCTGGCCCCAGCCCAGAAGTGCAGGATACAGACAGCAGAGGTGGTGGCAATGGCCAGGATGGTGCCAGTAGGGATGGACTTCTGGGCATCCCGCAGATCCCCAGAGCGGTTAGAACCAGCCATGATCCCTGTGAACAGAAGTGCCCCTAGAGCAGGCATCAGAGCCACAGGAGGCCAGACAAAGGACAGACAGCAGCCTCGGAGTCAGGGAGCCTGGGACCTAGCGCTAGCATGCTGATTTGTCTGAGACCTTGGGCATGGAATTTGGCATCTTCTGGCCTCAATTCCCTCATTGGCCTGATGGGAACTGAATTGGCTCCTGCTTACACAATGGGGTGGTTGGACTAAGACATTCCCAACACGATCAATGACTCTCACCTCCCCATCCACTCCCAGGCAGAGTCCTCCCTCTCTTAGCTCCCCTTCACCTGTGACTGAGGGGAAGTAGATGCCAACCAGCAGGGTGAAGTAGGAGGTCATATCACTGAAGACATAGGGGTGGTCCATGTCAACAGGGGCGCCATCTGCCAGGCCCACTGAGGACATCCCACTCTTCTCCACAATCACCCCCTTGGTCAGGTAGGAGCTCCAGAGGTTTTCTGTGGAAAGATAACAGGTTCAGGGGGAAGTCATGGGACCAGAGCTCTGAGACCATGGGGTGGGCTGGGCAAGAAGTCATGGTCAAGATCAACCACATCTTGCCAGCCACGGTGGCTCACACCTGTAATCCCAACACTCTGGGAGGCGAGGTGGGTGGATTGCCTGAGCTGACGGGTTCGAAGGCCAGCCTGAGCCAGAGTGAGACGTCTCTTAAAAATAGCCAGGCATTGTGCCAGGCACCTGTAGTCCCAGCTACTTGGGAGGCTGAGGCAAGAGAATCACTTAAGCCCAAGCGTTTGGGGTTACTGTGAGCTATGACTCCATGGCACGCTACTGAAGGCAACAAAATGAGATTCTGTCTCAAAAAAAAAAAAACCTACATCTCACTACCCCCAGGCTTGGCTCAATTTTACTTTCACTGACATTTCCTAAGCGCTTGAGGTGAGCCAGGCCACACGCAGGAATTTTACAAATGAACCAAGTCTAGTCCCTACTGTCAAATAGTCCGATCTAGCGATCTAGTGGGATAAGTAGGTACATAAATACCGATCTCAGAGCGACTCAGTGTGTCGCAAACTGTTCTCACCACCCACCCACCCCAAACCAGCTCCTTTCCTACATTCCTTATGCCAGCAAACGACACCTTGCCCTCAAAACTCCCTCTGCCCTTCCCCCACATCAAAAGCATCTCTGAATTCTGCCTACTTCCCCATCCTTAATTTTACTTTAATGCTCCCCTTCTCTTCACCCAGGGCTCTTCCACCATGACATGAGTGAGTTTTTGTGCCAAATAATTCTTTGTTGTGAAGGACTGTCCTATAGCATTGTAAGATAGTTGGCAACATTCTGGCCTCTATCTACTAGATGCCAGTAATCCCCCTTCAGTTTTGACAACCAAAAATGTCTCCCAACAGGGCCCACTGCCACCTGGGTGGCAAAACAGCCCTGGTGTAGAAGCACTGCGGGAATGCCCGCTGAGACCTCTCCGTCGCTCTAACTCAAAAATCATCATCTTTCCCAGCCTCATAGCATCAGCCTCTTGGACTCCCAGCCTCTCTCCTCTCCTCTTTTAAGCCATCCACGTTAGCAGCCAGAGTGACCCTTCGGGAGTGAAGATCTATGTCCCTCCCTTACTCAAAACCTTTGGTGGCTCCTCACTGCCTCCAGGAGAGAGTCCTGATTCTTCAACACAGCTTCCAAGGCTGCCGTGGCCTGACTGGTGCCAGCCTTTCCTGCATCACTCCCTGCTCCTCCTTCCTCTGCACTTTGTGCCCCAGTCATACCAAATTACTTGTGGTCGGAAGGACACAGTACACTCTTTTGTGTCTGCATGCTTTGAGGCAAGCTGTTTCACTCTTTGCAATTCTCATATTTCTCGGGTATGTCTGATCATTTCCCATCTGTCCTTCAAAACCCTCCCCAGGTGAGTCCAGGAAAGCCAGTCTTGCCACCCTATACACATGAACACTTCCTCCCCTGAGCAGTCTCTGTTCACTGAATGCACATATAAGCGAACCATAATTATTTTCTGCCATTAGATTCCTCGAGGCCAAGGACTGGGATTTATTTGTTTTGTGTCCCTGGTGCTTCACACAGTGCTGGGCACTTAGTAGGCACTTAGCAGACCTTATTAAGTTAATGAGTTTCTTCCCTACTAGTGATGCCAAGGGCAGAACATGGCCCAGAGTAGGTGCTCAACTAAAGCTGACTGAATTTAGCTGAATCCCAAGGAGGGCCCCTTAATTCTGACCGCTTAACCTACAATCCCTGCATCGTTCCCCGGATACCAGCCTTCTTCCCTCCCCCAGACCTTTGATGAGGCCACTGGCAGCACCAGGAATGCCCTGGATCTCTGTGACATTGTTTCGGGCAAAGTATTCATCACAGGTGGCATTGAGGAAGCGGGAGGAGCAGAAAAGGCCCCAGAGCCGCGTGGTCACCGTCTCATTTCCTTCCCAAGCCAGCTTGGCACAGACATCAAAGCCATGGCGAGACAGCGTGCGGTTCCCCAGGAGGCAGATCCTAGGGAGAGAAACAAGGGAGGAAGACGAAAAGTGACATAACCTTGCCCTGGCTTCACCATGCAATCACCAGGGGAGCTTTACAAAACACAGATGTCCGGGTCCCGTACCCAGAGATTTTGACTTAATTAATATGGGTGGAGCCTGGGCATCAGCGTTATTATATGTTCATCTCCCAGAGCGATTCTGATCCACAGCCAAGGTGGAGAACCACACCTTAGTGCAATGCTGTGTTTCAGCACCATGGACAGAAATCCTGGCACACCTTCCTCCTCAGGGCAGTGGATGGAAGGGACTAAGGATAGCAGTGAAAACCAGAGGGATCTGCACCCTGGGACCCTCTCTTCTGTGTCCTTTCCCATTCTGAAGAAGTCCAATCTTAGAAGTCTAAGATTGTCCCATTCCAGGAGGTTTCCCTACCACAGACTGTCCATCAGAAGTCAATCCCACTTAGCTTTTCCTAAGTCCTTCCCAACCAGCAAGAAGTTGCTCTCATGAGGGAAGTTGTTTCTACCTCCCAAAAAGTTATCCTTCTCTGAAGAGATTGTCCCCCAATCCAAGAGAGGTTTTCCCTTCTAAGATTCTAAGACGGAGGGTGGGGTTGCCAGAAACTGATGTGCAGCCCCTGAAACGGGGCCAGGGAGATAGCAAGACAATGCCTCAGGCTGAGAGCAGCAGCACTCACGGGAAGTTGGGTGGGTCGAAGGCAGACTTGATGACCCCAGCATAGATGGCCAGGATGGAGAGGATGACACAGCCCAGGAAGACAAGGGCAAACTTGTTGACATACTTGACACCCACAAATACCACGGTGGCCATGCAGGTGAGCACACAGGTGCCATACACACGCATATTGTTCAGCATGGCTGCTGCCTCCCCACTGGCATCTTCTGCCTTGAAGATGGCCATAGCTGGGAAGAGGTAAGCCTGTGGGGGAAAGGCAGGAAGAAGAGAGACCTAAGTCAGCAGCCCTGTCCTTCAAACAGTGCCCAGTGCATGCCCCAGTAAGGATCAACTGAAAATCACCCCAGGGAAATAACCTGAGATACAGGCAGGGCTTCAGAGAAAACAATGCCCATAACAGCATAATCACAAGAGTGCAAGCCTGAAAGTGACATTTGCTAGCAGGGGCAAGGCTAAGAAAGGCATGGCCTGTCCTGCAAGGACTACAATGCAGGCATTAAAACATGACACTGCAAAGATGTTGGGAACAATTGTTTTATGTTCTATTATTTTTGTTCATTATAATTCTTTTTTTTGAAACTGAGCCTCAAGCTGTCACCCTGGATAGAGTGCTGCAGCATCACAGCTCACAGCAACCTCCAATTCCTGGGCTCAAGTGAGTCTCCTGCCTCCGCCTCCCAAGTAGCTGAGACTACAGGTGCCTGCCACAATGCCCGGCCATTTTTTGGTTGCATTTTTTGGTTGCCGTCATTGTTGTTTGGCGGGCCCCGGCTGGATTCGAACCCGCCAGCTCAGGTGTACATGTCTGGCGCCTTAGCCTGTTGAGCCACAGGCGCCGAGCCTAATTATAATTATTAATAATAATTTTTTATTATCATTTCCAACAGAAAGATGAAAAGAAATTAGATATTCATAGCTAGAGGATGGGTGAATAAATCGTGATATTCCCACATAGACTTTAGAGCTGTTAAGCAAGATGACATAGATTAATATGGACAGACTCAAAAAGCTATTTGTGTTCTATTAAGTAAACATAATCAACTTTAAAAAAAGAATGTGTTTCATGATCTCATTTTCATAAATTTATATGTAAAATATGTACATATATGTGGCTATAGGTATATTTGTAGGTACATCAAAATGGGGGTTTTTTTGTTTGTTTTTTAGAGACAGAGTCTCACTTTATCACCCTCAATAGAGTACTGTGGAGTCACAGCTCACAGCAACCTCCAACTCTTGGGCTTAGGCAATTCTCCTGCCTCAGCCTCCCGAGTAGCTGGGACTACAGGTGCCTGCCAGAAAGCCTGGCTATTTTTTTGTTGCAGTTTGGCGGGGGCTGGTTTCGAACCCACCACCCTCGGTATATGGGGCAGGCACCCTATCCACTGAGCCATAGGTGCTGCCTAAGGTACTTCAAAATGTTAACAATAGCTTCTCCTGAATGATGAGAGTGTGGGTGACCCTTGTTTTGCCCATCTGTATTTTCTAAAATTTCCATACTAAATGTTTATAGTCTTACAAAAGTTATTTTCACTTGTAAATGATATTTCCAGGGAATTTCAAGTTATTTAAAGAAACATTTATGATATGAAGGTATATTTTACAAAATACAGAATACAATATCACATAGCCAAACAAAAACCAGAAGGAAATACACCAAAATGTTAATAGTGATTTCCTTTGGGTGACTGTTATTTCCTTCTTTACATTTTACTTTACCTTGATATTTCACAATTTTCTGTAATGGGCATAATTGCTTTTATAATAATTTTTTTTTGAGACAGAGTCTCGCTATGTCACCCTCAGTAGAGTGCCATGGCATCACAGCTCACAGCAACCTCAAACTCTCAGGCTTACGTGATTCTCTTGCCTCAGCCTCCCAAGTAGCAGGGACTACAGGTGCCCACCACAACACCCAGCTATTTTCTTTTTCATTGTAGTTGTCATTGTTTAGCAGGCCCAGGCAGGGTTCAAACCTGCCAGTCCCTGTGTATGTGGCCAACGCCCTAATCACTGGGCTATGGGTGCTGAGCCAACAATTTTTTTTTTGAGACAGAATCTTACTCTGTCCCCTTGGCTAGAGTGCCATGGTGTCCTACCTCACAGCAACCTCAGACTCCCAGGTTCTAGCTAACTTCCTGTCTTAGCCTCCTAAGTAGCTGGGACTATAGGAGCCCCTCACAATGCCCAGCTAATTTTTCTATTTTTAATAGAGATGGAGTCTAGCTCTTACTCAGGCTGGTCTTGAACTCCTTAGCTCAGGTGAACCACCTACCTCGGCCTCCCAAAGTGAACCACCATGCCTAGCTATAACAATTTCTTAAATATTTAATTTTTAAAAGTCTTAGAGGTCTATTATTCTCCTGTCATTAGCCTCCTTGAGTCTTTCATTCCCTCCCACCCACAAACCAGAAGCTGTGGCACCTTCTAGTTCTAGTTTTCCAAGGCAGTGCGGTATAATGAACTAGTTCAATCTCTGAAAGTCAGAATGATCCAAGTTTATGTCCCTTCTATGAATGTCTTAAACTCTCTGGGCCTTGCTTTCCTCATCTATAAAATGGCTCCCTTCTCACTAATGGTAGAATCATGAGGATAAAATAAACATAATAGGGCGGCTCCTGTGGCTCAGCGAGCAGGGTGCCGGCCCCATATACCGAAGGTGGCGGGTTCAAGCCCGGCCTCGGCCGAACTGCAAAACAAAAAAACAGCCGGGCGCTGTGGCGGGCGCCTGTAGTCCCAGCTACTAGGGAGGCTGAGGCAAGAGAATCTCTTAAGCCCAAGAGCTGGAGGTTGCTGTGAGCGGTGTGACGCCACGGCACTCTACCCAGGGCGATAAAGTGAGACTCTGTCTCTACAAAATAAAATAAAATAAAATAAACATAATAAACTGCAAGCCTCAGGGCCTGGAGAATAGGAGTTTGGTAAATGTGAGCTCCACTTCTATATACTAGAACCTTTACCAGCATGCGTGTCCTAACAGATGGGCAGAAAGAGAAGAGAGCAAGTCACCTGCCCTGTCTTCACAGACCTAATTTCTTCCCATCAGTCACTATCCCTAACAGATCTCTTCACACGGGTCCCTCACATGGTTCTTCTCTTTTACAACCCAATAGCCATCAGCCAGCCCTCTACAATGAACATCCATAGAGTACTTAGCACAGTCCCTGGATGTGGGAGGCAATCACAAAATGCTAGCTGTCGTGTGACACTGCTGTTATTATTTCTACCATTATTTTAACTCTGATTAACCCACTCAGCTAAGTGACCTTGAGCAAGTTATCTCACCTGTCTGAGCTTCTCTTTTAAGAAATGAGCACAGTAATACTTAAACCTCATATGGATTCAAGATAAAGACTGGAAAGCATTTGAAACTATGCTGAGAACTCAGAGGGTGCCTGATAAATGACAGCTGTTTATGTTATGTAATTATTGTATCTTGTCTCCCCAACTAGACTGTGCACACTTTAGAAACAGAACCACATCTGATTTCTCTCTGGCCTAACTGAATGACCTGGCTTACAGCAGGTGTCCAGGGGGCAATGCTAACTGACTGCCAGCCTGGGGTCCCACACCTCCTCCTCAGCCCCTCTCACCAGCAGGATTTCAATGGTGCCCAGGATGTACATGGCCCCAGCAAAGGTAGTGCCCAGGTAGAAGCAGAGGCCCACGGCGCCCCCAAACTCCGGGCCCAGAGACCTGGAAATCATGTAGTAGGAGCCACCAGCTGCAGAGAGAATCTAGTGTCAGCAAGAGGGGCCAGGGGCATGGGGCTGCTCTAGGGGAGAGGGAGGCTCAGTGACAGGAACAGAAAGGGAGACGCTCTGGGCTGCAGCCCTAGAAAGGGCACTGGCGGGAGACCCAGGCAACCCACTCTGAATGGATTTTGTAGCACTAATTACCATGTTGCTAATTACCCCTTGTAAGGAGGTCATGGCTCAGAAAGTAGGATGGTGGAGAGGAAGGTCTCAGCCTGAAGGAAGAGGGTTGCCATTGCCCTCCTCGACATCAGCAGCTGCCTCATCCCCCTAACCCCAATAGGGCTGCCCTGCCTGCCCAAGAGTAGTGACAGCCTGGCCCCCATCTGTAATACTGCCTCTCTTGCATCCTGATGGCCCTCAAAGCCCAAGCCACCATCCCTTCTTCTGGACAACCGGGAGCCTTCCCCTCTCCCAGACCCCCAAAAGCCCTAGTGACATACCAGGCACGACACCATTGGTTGCAATTGCACTCATAGAAATGGCTGTAAGCATCGTCTGTTGAGGAAAGAGATCATCAGAGTGGTGGCCGGGGTGGGGGCCCCAGTGGCCTGGGTGGGGGCCAAGCCTTATACCCCATAAACACCAGCCAAACCCACAGGTTCTCTTCCGCTGAGCTTCTCCCTGGGCCTGTTCCAACTTCTACTCCTGCCAAGTCCTTCTTCTCAAGAAAACCTCTTATTCACCATGCAAATGGAAGGAGCACAGGTTACAGCATCAGAGGGCTCTGGAAATCCCTGCTTGGCCTCTGACCAGCTGTGTGCCCTGAAACAACTCACTTCACTTCTCTAAGTCTCAGTTTCTTCACCTATAAAATAGGCAGAATAGCTTTGGCACCGGTTTCCTCATACGTAGAGCTGTCTCAAGGTTATGTACCAGTATGTGTAAATGTGTTGAGAAGTAGGTGTTCAGTGAATATTTGATTTTTTAGAGAGAATGGAAGGAATCCAGTTACACTGCTGTTTATGACACATAATCTGATTTTTTGTGAGTCTGGACCTATCAAGCTGCTGACTATGATAAGATTATAGGTGAATTTTATTCTTTTTCTACACTTATCATTTTCATCAATGAATCTGCATTACTTGTGTAATTACACACACACACATGCTCAGAGATCCAGGCAAAACCTGGTTAATAGCCATCAGGGACAAGCCTATGAGAGGCAGGAAGGACCAGTCAGACCTAATTTACTCTCAAAGATCATAAGCAGTGGTTCCTATAAAAAGCTCAGGTCTCATGCTTCCATCCTCCCACCTCCCACCCCCAGGCCTCTGCCAAGCCCCAGCTGTCAGGGGGTGGTGAGGGGAGGGTGTCACTCACACAGGAGCAGCAGAGGAAGACCATGCAGAAGGACTCCATGATGCCTGCAATGCCCACCACCCAAGTGAGCCGCAGGAACAGGATGACGCCAAAGATGTTCTGCAGACATGGCAGGTACACGCCCATGAAGGTGCCCATGCGCGGGGCCTGCCGGGGAGGCCAGTGTCAGTCTTTGCAGCCTCTAATCATCACCAGCACCCCAGGCCCACTCCTCCCTGCTCCTCCACCCCCTACTTTCTCCTCTACACCCCGTCCCCTCTAGTCCTTTCCCTTCTCTCTCTCAGCCCCCAACTCCCACCCTTCTGCCTCCATCCATAGCCATTTCCCCTCACCCATCCTTTCCCCTTTCCATCCATCCTTCCTCCCCCCCACCTGCACTGGCTTCTTTTTTCCACCCTCATTGTTTTCTGCCTCTTCATGCTCCCTGCTTCCCTGAGGCAGGTTGGTGTAGTTGGCCAGGCCACTGAGCAGGGAGGACACCATGGGGCTGGTGTCCATCTCCTCCTGTGGAGGGAAGGTGCTGGCGTTAGGAGACTGGGGAGCTGGAAGAGGAAGGGGGGTGAACTGCATGGTAGGGCACAGAGGGAGAGATGGGGACAAGTAGGGCCAAACCCCTGAGGGTGGGATGAGATGAAAGGGAGGAGCAACAGGCAAGGAGGGCAGAGAAAGAGGAGGGCAGGTAGTGAGGGGTAATGCCAGGGATAGAGATGGAGGGATGAGGGGGGCTCAGGGAAGAAGGGCACGAGGAGGGGTGGAGAGAAGGGTACTGTTCCCTAGGAGGAAGGTAAAGGCCAATGAGCCAAGATGATGAATTGGGGGTCGGAGCCCAGCAGCCGTAGCAGCCCACCTCGAACAAGGCCATGTTCTTGCCATCGTATTCCTTTCCCTTCTCTGTGTCAGTGCTGTTGATGAAGGGACTGCTTTCCTTGGGGTTGCCATCACCTGAGAAGGCAGAGAATCAGGGGTCTGGCATCGAGTGGTTGTTGTCCATCCACCCTAGTGGACAGCTGTGTGGTCACTTTACCTCTCTGAGCCTTGGTTTACACATTGAGAAAATGGAGCTAATACTACTACCTTCCCTTGCAGAATTTAGTGGACAGCATGTATAAAGAGTCTAATTCACGGCGGCTCCTGTGGCTCAGCAAGTAGGGCGCCAGCCCCATATACCAAAGGTGGTGGGTTCAAGCCCAGCCTCGGCTGAACTGCAAAACAAAAAAATAGTTGGGCGCTGTGGCGGGCGCCTGTAGTCCCAGCTACTAGGGAGGCTGAGGTTAAGCCCAAGAGCTAGAGGTTGCTGTGAGCAGTGTGACACCACGGCACTCTACCCAGGGCGATAAAGTGAGACTCTGTCTCTACAAAAAAAAAAAAAAAAGAGTCTAATTCACTAGATGTAATGGGTATTGAACAAATGTCTGAGTGCTTCCTTGATCTTGGGGCTTTTATTTCCCTTTTGATGGTACCCCAAGACTCTCCAGAGTTCCCTTCTTGACCATAACTTGGCTCATCCTAGTGTTTGGGAGTAGAAGCATGTTCCCCAGAGATGCCCCATCTCTTGAAGAAGTGACCTCTGAGGCATCATTCACCGTATTTACTGGATGTCTGCCTTGTGCCAACATGGAAGGGTGGGAGAAGGAGAGAAACACAGGTAAGAGACCGTCACTGTCCTCAGGCAACCAACACAAGGGCAGAGGCAACAAATTGGTTACCAGGAATTTCCAATCCAGAGTAGTAAATTCTATGAGAGAAAATGATCAAGGGACTGTGGGACACAGGAGAGGCACCCAGCCCAGCCTGGGAGGTCACAGAAGGCTTCTCAGAGGAAGTGACGTGTCAGCTGAGAACTGAAGGATGAGTAAGAGGTAGACTGGGAGGGTGATGAGGAGGGAGTTCCAGGCAGACAGAACAGCAGAACAGCATGTTCGGTGGCCCAGAGGTGAGAGTGAGCTGAGTGAAGTACGATCTGGCTGGAACTATGGAAGGGGATATGCTGGGAGCTGAAGATGGGTAGTGGCAGGTGAAAAGTTGAACTTGGAAAAAGAAGTGTGGGCTGGGTCTCTAAGCAATCAGCAGGTCATGTTAAAGAATTTGGACCTTATCCAGATGACAATGGAGAGTCATTGAAAAGTTTTAGGCAAAGAAGTGCCATGAACAGACTTGTTAGAGCAATCACTTTGGCCTGGAGGGGAAGAATACAGAAAGTACAGTGGGTGGAGACCTTCAGCAGCCCAGATAAGACCTGCTGACCCTGACCAGAGCAATGCAGGGCAACGGACCAACTCAAAAATTATTGACTCATTTCTCTGCCAGATGTTTGGGGAAGGGGAAAGGACGAATCAAGGATAATGCCTGGCATTTCCAACATGGGTGAATGGGTGGATGATGGTACTATTTAATAAATGAGATGACTAGAAAAGGAGGAAGTGTCTGGATGTCTGCCTTAGTTGAGGGTGGGGAACTGGAGAGCACTTGGATGAATAAACACCCAGGAAAGAAGCTGGGCAAGAAAAAGAGGTGGGGGTGATCCATGCAAACGTGTATGAGAAGTGTGTGAGAATGAGACCACTCAAGAACATCTTTCAAGGTGGCGCCTGTGGCTCACTGGGTAGGGCACCAGCCCCATATACTGAGGGTGGTGGGTTCAAACCCGGCCCCGGCCAAACTGCAACAAAAAAAATAGCCGGGCGTTGTGGCGGGTGCCTGTAGTCCCAGCTACTAGGGAGGCTGAGGCAAGAGAAATTGCCTAATTCTAGGAGTTGGAGGTTGCTGTGAGCTGTGTGATGCCACAGCACTCTACTGAAGGTGATAAAGTGAGACTGTCTCTCAAAAAAAAAGAACATCTCTCAGCCCAGCCCCCAGGAAAGGGTCTTTTCAGAAAGACTTGAGGGGCCTCAAGCACATTTTCTTGGCTTCAGCCATCAACCTTCCTCAATTCTAGGACTGAATTTCAGTAGTAGACATCTCTCTCAGCCCTTAAGAAACTCCCCTCATTGAGATGGGAGTGGGGTCCTGGTGTGTGCCACATCTTTTGGGGGCAAAACACGATTGTAAGAGGAAATTTACCTAACAAATGCAATCAGTGTAACCTGGTTTCTTGTACCCTCAATGAATTCCCAACAATAAAAAAAGAAAAAGAAACTCCCCTCATTGACCAAATCCCAGATGAAGCTGAGCCCTATGTACCCTAAATCTCCCATGCTCTCATATCCCCACATCCCACCCTTCCCATCTCCATCTTTCCAAATCCTCCCCATCCTTCTCCCTACCTCTTGGGAACTTTCCAGTTTGCCCAGCCAGGATCCATCTCCAGGGCGTGACCTCCCCCTACACAACCCCGACCCTATCCTGACTAAAAATTGGACAAGGGAAGAAAAGTAATAATGCCTCGCCTGCTCCAGGGAACCCACTAGTCTGCTGCCACCCCCTCCACCTCATCCACCAAGGCCGAAACTCCTGGTTACCAAATACTACAGGGTTACACCAGTTCTTTTGTTTGTGTATTTATTTATTTATTTATATGCAGCTTTTGCCCGGGGCCAAGTTTGAACCCACCACCTCCGGTATATGGGGCCAGCACCCTACTCCTTGAGCCACAGGCACTGCCCTACCCCAGTTCTTTTATCTCAAATGCTGTGAGTTCTGGGAATAACAGACCTACGCTCCCAGTGGGAGGCCAGCATATAACCAGTGCTCAGAAAAAAGTCTTTGGAGGTAAATTCTCCAGGGTACCCTTCCCGACCCCAGGGTCTCACAGGAGCTGTTTAGGGCCAGAGAACAGTAGAAATGAGGGTGAGTAGGCCCCCCTTCCTTTTAAAATGTGGTTAAGATGTCCCCTCTTCTGTCACACCACACTTCTCAAGTAGAGATTGAGGAGGAATATGGGAGGCAAACTCCTAAAGGTTCAGAAAAAGGGCAGGTGTCACTGATGCTCAGGTTCCTGTCCCAGCTTCACTGGCTGTGTCATCACGTTGAGCAGGCCACTCAAACTCTAAGCCTCAGTTTCCTTCTTTGCAAAAAGGATTCTAACCATGCTACACCCATAGGGCTGTCAAGGGGATTAAATGAAATACTACACATTGGGCGGGCCTGCCACACAAATGTAGCTCTTGCTGCTACCGTTACTATTACCGTGACTGTTAAGAGACGTGGTGCCCACCCAGCCCAGGCTCTGCATCCCACGCCCCTCCCCCAGCCGCAAGATTTAGGAGCCCCGACTGCCACGAAACTGGGTCCTCTCCCCGCAGTGCCCTCTCTGAGGGTCAGGACCATCGGGGACCTCCTCCCCTCTGCCTTTCAGCCTCCCTCTCAAGTCCCTCCTCTTTTACCGGGGCGGATGGTACACAGGGGAAGTGGGGGCGTCCTGGCCCAGAGACCCTGCAACTAGGTGGCCCGAAGCCGGTCTCCATGGCGACCACGCGGGCAGAGAGCGCAGCGCGGAGCCGAGCCTAACCGGCCACGCGCCCGCAGCCGCTTATGTAACGCAGCGCGCAGCGCGGAGCCAGACTCCAGGCCGGATCCGGGCCAGGAGAGGAGGGCAGGGGAGAGGGCGGCTCGGCGGGCTAGTCCTGGGTCCCGCCTTTCCACCCGCTACCTGGGCGGGACTCCAGGCTCCCGGCCTTGTCAGCCCGGGCTGATTTTGTCCCTTCCTTGGAACGCCGGCGCACTGGTTGAGGGGGGTGGGGAGTGAGCTTCCGAGTTCTCAAAGGACCAGGACAGCTAAGGGGAAACTCGTCCAGATTCCCTAGAGCCAGGAGTCGAGGTGATGGGGGAGCGCCGAGTGGAGCGCTCGAGAGGCTGGGCCAGACTGAGGCTGAGCCCTCCCGCCCCCGCCCCCTGGGAGCTCTCAGCCCGAATCGGCTTTCAATTAAGCTGCGGCAGCCAGAGCTCCGGGTAGGAAAGAAGAGAGCAGCGGCGCGGGCTAAAAAGCCTCCCCGGGGCCCTGAGGCTTGGCCTGGGGGAATCCCCAGACCAGTTCAGGGAGGGAGAGAGGGTGTCAGAGGAGAAAAGTGACCTGGGGGCCAGTGACAATATCCTTGGGTTTTTCTTTAGTCCAGAAGAGCCCTCTTACTTGGGCCATTCCCACCTCCCGGAGGTCAGCATCCTCCTGGTCCTTCTGGAACATCCTTAACAATCTAGAATCCGAGTTGCCAGGGGCTCTTGATCTTCCCTCAACGCCAGAAGATCCTTAGTGCCCCCTACCACGATCTCCATCCTCTAATGGGAGGTCTTATCTCTCTGGGACTCAAAACCTTGGCCAGACTCTGGCCACTCTAGTTCCATATCCTGGACTTTATATATAGAAAGGTCTCCAGATGGGCCTGCTACACTCAGTGTCTAGAAACTCATGGGGAGGGGACATAACTGAAAAGAGTTCCTAGTCTAACTATTGCTTCACACACATAGATGCCTCTTCCTAGGCCTCTCCAGCCTCTGTGGAAACCCTGAGGCCCAGTGAAGCCTTAATAGAGAAAGCAGGTGTCCCTAGCCTAGGGAAACAGATCAGCTCTCAGGCTGAGTCCTTGCCCCAGAGTGGAGGCATCTAAAGGGGATCCCAGATGCAAAAGACCCCACTCCTCTCCATGAGCACCGTGTAGGGATCTCTGGTGCTGCTGCAGACCAGACTTTGCCAAACCTCCTCCTCCCGCAGGCTAGGGGAGGAAGGCAGTTGCCAGATGAGGTGACGGAAGGGTCACTGGGCAGATAGATGAGCTGCCTAGCCAGTAGTTCTGGTCTCTGTATACCACTCAACCCTCAGAAGGAGTGGGGGTGAGGATTGTCTCAGACAAAGGATTGGGGACCCTAGTGCCCCCAGCCAAGCAGCCCCTTGGCCTTGACTGGGATCCAGGATTCGAAGAATCTCAGAGTCAAGGCTGCCAATCCCTAAGACCCCGCTCTTTCCGCTATTGAGGCCCTTCGGCCATCTCCCAGAGGGGTCTGCAGGAGTCTTGGTCCAGAGGATCAAGCACTGCCCAAGGGAGCATTTGAAGGCGCTGAGCGCAGACAGCAGGCGCAGGAGGCGCACTAGTGCGCAGGGGACTCAGCGCCGCTGGAGGGTGGCGGGTGGGGGCGGGTGACAGCGGTGATGGATTGCTGAGACCGCTGGGGGGCGGCGGGGGTCTAGGAGCCTGAGGGGGTGGCTGGCCCCAAGACTTCAGAGCTGAGAATTGGCAGTGGAGGGAGGGAGACAGCGAGAGCAAAAGGACTTGCCCAGAACCCCTCGACTCCTGGCGAGTCTCCGCACCCACCGCAGAGCTTCTGCAGTGTCCACGCCGCGGCGTCGCTGAGGATTCAGCCACTGGGACCCCATTTCTGAGGCCTCACTGAGGAAGATCTCAGAGCTAACTAGAAAGACTCCCCCTCGCCCCGCCTTGGAAACATCACTGCCGCCTGGGATACAGAGAGAAGGCGGAAAGAGGAGGAAGAGGGAGAAAGGAGGGCGATCTTGCTCCCCGTCCTGAGTTGCAACCCACGGGGAAGCGAGAGGGAGAGAGATTCCGCAAAGTAGAGCTGAAAATTTACGGAGGAGGTACGCTCCAGTCTAAGGTCGGACCTTGGGAAGCCTTGCGGGAAGGGCCCAGGAATGCACCAAGTGTCCCCTTATGGAGACACCGCAGCCCAGACAGGGGCTGTCATATGGCTCCAACCCCCCCGCCCACAGCCACCTTTCCCCCCACCTTGCAGCTGGAAGTCTCTGAGAGAGGGATTGCAGCAGACTGCGCCCCCCGGCGCCGCCGGTTCCCCTCTGCACCAGTACACCAGGGTCCCCTTTCGGGAAACGAGCCCTCCTTCTGCCCGTCGACCTCCACGTCAGCCCATTCTAGTTCTTCCTTCCCCTTCCCACTGCCTCCTCGGTTCAGCTAACACAAGTCTGTCCCCAGGCCGTGGGCAACGACAATCCTTCAGCCCTCAGCTCTCCTCCGGGCGCGGCGCATTCCAGCACCTGGGACAGCGCCTGGCGCATTCCAATGGAGCAGGGCTCCAGGCCGCCGTGGGTGCCCACCGCCCGGATCAGTTCCAGCCTCTTCTCTGAAGGAGGCGGCCCCCGCTCCGTCTCTATCCCAAGAGCTGCCTCCTATCCTCGCCTCCCCCTCTTCCGCCGCCCCCAGACCACAGCTTACCGGGGTTGGCTCCCCCGTCGCCGTCCTCGCAGTCGGTCAGGTTGTTTAGCATGGTGGCGGCGCGGCCCCGGGCCCGGGGATGGCTGCGCCGCCTCGCCCGCGCCCCTTTGCCCGCCTTCGCCGCGCTGTCGCTTGCTCTAGCTCTCTCTCGCTCTCCGCTCCACGGAGGAAGAAGCTGCAGTGCCCGCCCGCCCGGCGCACACACACTCGCACACGGACACACGCTCACACCCGCGCGCGCCCCCTCTCAGCAGCGGCGCTGCTCACCTCATCCCGTATGCAGGAGGCGTGAGCCACTGGCGGGGTTTTGGGGGGGAGAGAGAGGGAGGGAGGGAGAAGGGACAAGGGGCGGGCAGAGCGCGTCTAGTGGCCCCCTTGCACGAAAACTGGGGGATTGCTTGGGTGGGATGGAGGGGGTGCTTCGGGGGACTGGGCCTCGCCTCCCTTGAGCAGACGTAGCTCTCCCCCACCACCCCCCCACTCTCCGGGCGGGGCCCGGCACGTGGGCAGGTGCCATCCCGCGCCCTAAAAATAACGGCAGGGAACTAGGTCGCGGCCGCGGGGAGGCGGCCCCGCAGCGGCTGCCTGACAGGGGGTCTGAGGTGACCCTCAGGGGGAAGATGTGAGTGACTGAGGCGGTGAGGATGGGAGGGGCACCACGGAATACGGGGCTATAGGGAGCCTGTCTGCAAAGCTAGAGAGGCCAGTCTTGAAAGAGAGGGGAAACCAGACTCTCTCCCATACCGCAGTTCAAGAGGTTGGAGCTGGGGGCATGTGGAGCCTAGGGCCGTATCTGAAGCACTGTGCTGCCCCCCAAGGGGGTTTGGGCTGACTATCTGGTCCACCCTGTATTAAAATGGGGGGGTGGGTAGAGCCTGAGGAGTTACAGTGAACTCTCATTGTGCTACCCTGACAGGAGCCCCAGCATCCTAACCCCGAGACAAGTCCCTGGAGTCTCTGACTGTGGAATGGTGCTGTGATGAGACATGGAGAGGGAGAGAGGAGGCAGCAGTGAGGTCCAAGGGAGCGCTGACTTTCCACCAGGGATGGTGCAGCCTCTAGGGAGGGCAGGCTGGTCCAGAGGCTGGCCAGGGACAGAGTGGGGGAGGGGAGAATGAGGCCGCCTGTCGGTTTGGGACCAGATTTTCTCCCAGGGCGGGGGTGTCTAATCCCCTAATCCAGGATTGCTTTCTGAGGCTTCCAGAGCTGACATGCTTTCTGTGTTCCTCCCAGCTCCCCTGAGACCACGCCCCCAGAAGCTTGATTATCCTGAGATCCCTCAACACCCCCCAGAATCCAGGTTTGAGCCAGTGCTGCAGACATCGCGGGAAGCAGCATCAGAGGTTTGGAATCTTTGGGTCTCTGTAAGATCTAAACATCTGACAGTAGGAGCAGATTAAGGGGAAATAATTTTCAGGTACACCCCATCTCCCAGGGCTAGGCCTCTAAATTCCAGGAGCGTTCCAGAATGATAAACTGTCAGTTACCTAATACATGGCTTTCATTTTACAGATGAAAAAACTAAGGCCCAAAGAAGAGAGGACTGCCTCTGGATACAACACTAGTGAATAGCAACATTCAGCCTAGAATCCAGTTTGCTTTACTCCAGCTTAGGACTTTCCTCCCCAACGGAACTTCTTTTTACACTGGCCTTGCCTCCAACAGAAGAAACAAGGATCAGGCATACTCAAGCTCCTCAGCAGCCTCTGATTCTTGGCTCCTAAAACAAGAACAGGGACTGGGTCTAAGGTGAACTTTCTTGTGTTCAGGCTTCAGAGTTGTACGGCTGGAATGGCCTCTTGGTTTGGAACCAGAGACCTTCAAGGATCTAAAAGACCTATTCATCCCAGGCCAAGTTGATTAATAAGAAATTTAATGGGTGGCACCTGTGGCTCAAGGAATAGGGTGCTGGCCCCAAACAAAACTGAAAAGAAAAAAAGAAAGAAATTTAATTAAAAAAAAAAAAGCCAATAGTCAGGGGCTGTGGCAGGCACCTGTAGCTCCAGCTATTTGGGAGGCTGAGGCAAGAGAATTACTGAAGCCAGAGAATTGGAGGTTGCTGTGAGCTGTGATGCCACAGCACTCTACCCAGTGCAACAGCTTGAGACTCTGTCTCAAAAAAAAAAAAAAGCCGGCAGTGCCCATAGCTCAATGGGTAGGGCGCTGGCCACATACACCAAGACTGGCAGGTTTGAACCCAGCCCAGGACAGCTAAAACAACAACTGTAACAACAACAACAAAAATAGCCAGTGTTGTGCCAGGCACCTGTACTATCAGCTACTTGGGAGGCTGAGGCAAGAGAATCACTTCAGCCCAAGAGTTTAAGGTTGCTGTGAGCTGTGATGTCACAGCCCCTACCCCAGGGTGACAGCTTGAGACTGTCTCAGAAAAAAAAAAAAAAAAGCCGTTCCTAGCCCTGGAAACCTGGTTATAGGACACGCCCTTTTCAGGACCATGGACAAGGCCTACTATTCTGATTCTCTTGTACAAATTTGTGTCAGTGCCTTCAGATTGAGTCAGCCATGGAGTCCTCAACAGCTGACTCAAAGGTGCCTCTGGAGGGATCCACCAACAAGGTATCACTGTCACTTTGTTTTGTGGATATCCAAAAGACCCTTTAGGGTGGAGAATTAGCTCTTCAGACAGATGCGAGCATTGGTATTCTTGGCTCTCTCAGAAAATCACAAAAAAAGGTGAGATGCGTTTGGAGTGGTTATGGGGGTTAAAAGAATGGCAAGTAGGAAGAATTTCTAAGCACTCCACTACACACACCACCACCACCAGCAGCAGCACTATGGTCTTCTCCTACTCAGTTGAGATGCATAACACACTAAAACACGTAAAATATAGTGTAGTATATTTGTCTGAGAAATGCTGTAGAATAAAGTAGATGCTGAGAGTTTTCAGTAATCCCAGGTCTTGGATGTCCCCCAGATGTATTTCTCTTCATTTGCCGTCCAGAGTTAGTGCAGCTCTGGCCACTCAGGGACTGAGCCCATACACAGGAAAAGCTAGATCTCTAGGCAGCACAGGTGAAGGCAAGAGTGATCCCTCTTCCCCTAGGTAACTCATCTGTTCACCTTCACTAGAGTTTCTGTCTCAAGAGCCATCTAGAATTCAGGAGACAGTGGTTCTATCCTGTCTTCTGCCCCCAAATTCTCTGGGTATCCTTAGGCAAAACTGAGTTCCTCTCTCTGGGCCTCAGTGGCCCATCTGTAAAACAAAGGGGTTAAACCACATAATCCATAGCACTTCTTCCTCCTTTAAAAACTCCCAGTGCTCTAGTAACATCAAACTGAAGTCATATAGGAGGAGCACGGACCAAACGAGGGGATGCTTTGAAGGGAGACCCAATCCTTCAATTAACTCCCTTCACCTCTCAACAAGACTGTGCCTAATTCTGGCCTCTAGCCATCCCTCTGTTATAAGGTTTGGAGAAAACACATTGCGAGCCCCTCCTACGATGCCAGCCTAGCACTGACCAGTAAAATTAATCCTCAGCTCTGAACCCCAGGCACCTGGCTGCCAGCGTAGCAACCCTTCCCCACCCAAAGCACTAGGCAAATGGAAGGCCAGGGAAACCCTCTCATTAAAGAAACACAAGATGCACAGCCAGGCAGGTCCTATTTCTGAACTCTGCATCTCTAAAACTGATACCCCTCCCACCTTATGTTTCTCAGAGAGAAAAAAGCTCTGGGAAGCTGCCTCCTTGTATCAGGATTTGGGAACTGGAAGAGACTTTATAAATTATTTTTTTCCACCCGCCACTTATCATGAAATTGGAGTCTAGAAATGGAAAGGGAAAATTTTTCTTTATGGGGTGAACTTGTAACAGACTGGGGACTAGAATCCAGCTTCCTGACCTCCAGCCTGGGGCTCCATCTACTGAACCAGCATGAGAGACCATCTGGAAGAAGCTAGAGCCTAACTGGGTCCTCTTTCCACAAGAAACAAGCATAATAGTCTCCCTTATGGGCCAATCCCTATCTGTCCTTATCTCCATTGCATTACCCCCACGACCCAATCCACCCACCCCCAGCTCTGGCCCCATGGAGCCAAAGCCTTGGACCTGTGTGGCCCATCCCCAGACCCAAAACCCTAGCACTGAATTGATGAGTCCAGCACACAGCACACCCCACACACACAGGGCTCGCCACAGAGCACGTCAACCACCACGGTCTCCGTGGCAACTGGGGGCTTAATTAACAGGCTGCAGCCCCATTACCATAGCAATGGCACCCCAAAAGCCCCCTTCCCTCAGCCCATCTTCCCTCTTTCCCATTCCGGACCCCCTTGTCACTGCACCCACCCCCCACCCGCACCCCCACCCCACCTGGAGAGCTGAGGCTCACAGATCGTTCTGGTTCATTGAGAAGAGGGGAGGGGAGAGGAGGGGAATGAGAAAGAGAGAGAGAGAGAGAGAGAGAGCAGCCTGTCACCATGGCAACTGCAGCCCCGTTCATAACCAGTTTGTTGCCATGGAGATTCCTAGGGCTCACCTTGGGCTGAGGTACTGGGCAGTGAGGTTCTGAGTCCCTAGCTCAAGGCTGGGAGAACTGGGAGATCTCCTAGGGCAGGTCGGAGATCTCTAGGTCAGATATATATACCAATAACACCACCCAATTTACAGATGGAGAAACTGAAACATGAGGTTTGGGTCTGTGGGGTGGTGAGGGGCAGAGAGCTTTACTGTTCTAGATCATTAAAAAAATCCTAGCATTTTTATGGCTAGAAGGACCCTCAAATAGCTTCCTGTTCAACTCCTTCATACTACAGATGGGTATTTTGAGGCCCAGAGAAGGGAAGCAATGCACCCAAGGTCACATTGCAGAGCCTGAGCTAAAACATGGAAGAGCTATACTGTGGTCTTGATCCATCCCCCTAACTTAAGTCAGCTCTCTCTCCCACCATAGAGACACATCCCAACTCCTCATAGTCTTACCAGACCCAAGGCTCTTTCCAGTGCCCTGCCTCTTTTCTAAGAACCGAGGCACAGTGGGGATGGAGTAAAGGGATAAGGGAATAGCTCAGAGTTGTAATAACTGTGGCAGGAAAACTTCTATTTAACTAGGTCACTATCAAGGACAGGTACAGGTGAGGCAACTGAGGCCTGAAGGCTACAGCCTAGGGTTAATGGGAAATTTAAAGGTCAGCCTCTGACTTGCATCTTTCACCCCATAAGTTATGTTCTTGTCTATAGCTGATCCCCTGGCAGCAGGGCAAAATTTACTCCATTGGCCCAGCGTAAAAGACAATATTTATACATGCGTGACCTGCAAAATCTCCTCCAGCCTTTCACAGACTTACACAGGCTGACATCCCTCCCTTTGAGCTGGGATGAGGACAAGAGTTGGGGACAGCATCTCTCTGTCAGCCTAGCACTGGCCAGTAAAATTAATCCTCAGCTCTGAACCCCAGGATGAAGGATGACACAAGAACAGCTGTGGAAAAAACACTACCAGCTGTTTGGTTCCCCAAGGGAGCCCTTGTCTACTTTCCCAAGGGTTATCTACCAAAGATGGGGTGCTTGAAGCTATCTCAGGGCTTAAGAGATTAAGTCACCCAAATCATTTTTCTGATGGAACTTATAATACATTCATGCACACAGGTACTCAGACACAGAAATATCCACATCAGCATGCCCATCAACACACTGGCAATACACACTGGCACATAAGCACCAAACACCCCACATGTCATCAGAGCTAGTGGGGGATGCTTCTTCCTCAAGACACATACACAACCTCTGCTCCCAGCATATAACATCCCAGAATTACACACACTTGCACACCCAAAGCCTGGGGGGGGGGCTGTGTTTTACTTCACTGTGCGGGAGTTTGGGAGTATGAACAAGAAGACTGGGCAATCACCTTGGGACATGAGACAGGGCCATCTTATTCCGAGGCCAGGGGATAAGGAGTGGGAGGAGAGAAGGCCAAGGTAGGAGAAGCAAAGCCTTCATTTGAGGAGCATTACACACATACTAAGCGCCAGGTTCTAGGCTTGGAACTTAGAACACAAAGATAAAAGGATATGGTCCCTGTCCTTGAGATGCTCCAATGGAGGAGACATACAAGTAAATAACTGCCATTTATTGGGACTTGCTTTCTATTGGTATGGTGGGTGGGCTGGAGATGAATGACTACCTCCACCTGGGAGTGAGAGAAAGTGAAAAAGACTTTCAGAAGAGGTTAAATGAGACACAGCTTAGAGAATGAGTAGGCATTCTCCTGTCTGATGAGGGTGAGGGGACAGACATGGACAGGTACACCAGGAGCAAATGAAGGACAGCTGGAATGACAGACCAAAAGACTTAGCCTTTATCCTGCGGGTGATGGGAGCCCACATGGAGGATAGTAGGGTAGGAATGGAGGTTGGAAGGCCAGTGGGAAGATGTCATTGTGGCCATATGAAGGACGTCAGAGACTTGGACCAGGGTGAGGTGACAGAGGAAGAGAGATATGGCCAGATTCAGGATAAGTTTTGGAGATCAATGGCCAAGATGTGAGGACCAATAGAATTTTCTAGGAAGAGAAAAGGAGGAGCTGAGAATGATTCCTGATTTTTTCTGACTTTCTAATCTGGAAACCTGACAAGGCCATTCATGAAAATGAGAAAAGGAGCTGAGAGATTATGGGAAAAACTGAAGAAATAGCCCAAGAAATCCCAGTGGCCATGTCTAGGAGGCAATAGGTTCAGAAGGCTGGAGCTCTGCGCACATCTAGACCTCCGTTTGGTCATCTGTATAATGAGGAGGTTCATCAAATAAACCCCTAAGTGAGGGTTTGGGGCATATGGGTTTGCGTCAGTCAGGACGAGCTCACCTGCGGCTCAGCAGCGACCCCTGGCGGCCTGGGCGGGGAGGCTCTTCCTCCTCCCGGCGCTGGGGCCACTCCAAGCGGATTCGCCTCATCCCTTCCAGACCTGAAGGACTAAGAGCTAGGGAGAGGACCCCCGAGGCCCCTGCCGAGAAGACCGCGTACGCAGCCAGGATGCTACTTCCCCACCGGAGGCCAGAAGGATCCTTCCCTTCCCCTTTATTCTGTACCCAGCGTGTAACGTCCGTGACAAGACCACTGCACTGGGCCCGCGAGAAAGACGCCCCCAACCCGTCTTGAGCTGGCTCCTCCCAATCCTTCCGGAGTTGGAGCAGAGAGGGAGCTAAGCGGGTCCCCGAGGACTGGAGTCCCCACTGGATCCCCGGATCTGGCTGCCCAGCTTCTACACTAACTTCCTCGTCCCCTGTCTCCTTCCCGGGCGGGATCCCCGGGTGCTGTCCAGGAGGCAAAGGATTGCAGGTCCAGGCTTCTATGACCCTCTGACCCCACACCTACCTCAGCAACCCTGACGCGTTTATCCTCCCGCCCGCAGTCCCATCCCTCACCACGGCTTCACTCTCATCCTTCTGGCTAAACCCGTCCCCCACTGGTCCCGTCTTTTCCTGCCCCCAAAGCAACCTAGGCCCGCCCCTCCCCTTAGCTCTGGGCCCATCCCTAAATCACACAGCCCTCCCTTTCCCTAGTTCCGCCTCCTTGCCAGGACTCCCTCTCCCTACTCGAGATGCACCCGCCCCTTCAGCATCCTTCAGCCTAGTCCCAAGACCCTCCATCACAAGATCCGCCCCCTTCGACTCTGGTCCCAAGTCTTCGCCTGGTCCCACCTCTTCCCGTGAGGCCCCGCCCACCTCGAGTCTCGTCCCGCATCACCCTTCACACTTTCCATTCAGGTGGCTCCTATCCCTTGGTTCTTAGATCCGAGCTCCTCTCTCTCTGGCCTTGAGCTGGGACCCTTCACCCCAGTCCTCGCCCCTCCGGGTTCCAACACAAGGCCCGTCCTTCCTTGGCCCCGCCCCCTCACGTCCCGCCCCACTTTGGCGGGCCCCGCCCCCTGCGGCCTCTACCTTTGACGTCTTCCCCCGGGAGGTGACGGGGGTCCGCAACCGAATGCCGGCGAGACTCCAGATCAAGGGTTCCGGCGGGCCCTGCGGGGGGCAGCGAAGTGACCGTGAACCTGCGGCTCATGGCGCGGAAAGGGGCCCGGCGGCCGCGGTGCGGGTCCGGATCGCACAAGTGGCCGCAGCCGGGCACCAAGAGGCTGAAAGAGCTATTTCCCCCCACCACCCGCCCGCCCCCCGCCGAACGCGGCGCCGCGCAGGGTCCTAGTGCCCGCTGTGCCAAGGTTCCCTGAATTTAGCCACTTCTCCGGGAGGCCCTAGTCTCTCAGTGCCACCCAAAGGGCCTGAGAAGCCCATCCGTAGCTGAGAGTTGTCCCTACCACGAGATCCCTGGTGTGTGGCTGCTGGAAAAAGGGCCCGCCTCTGCTGGGGTCTCGGGAACACCCGGGACCCATTCACTCATTCATTCATTCAGCACATGATGTTAACACTCTGGCGTTTCAGGCGGTGGTGCTAGGCACACTGGTGCTGCCCATACCTCGATGAATGAGATCGACTGACTTCCTACCCTCATGGGACTTAAATTTTAATGAGAAAGAGAAGAAAGATCGTAAGTGAGCAAACACATAGATGAGACAATTTGAGACTGTGGTATATGTTAAGAAAAATAGGGTCATGGGATTATGGTAGAAAAGACTGCCATAGGGGTGGCCTGAGAAGGCCTCCTAGATAAGACACAATATTTGAACTGAGACCACAGCTGTGCAAAGACCTGGAGGAAGAGTTCTCTAGCCAAAGAAATAGCAAGTGCAGGCCTTGGGGTGAGAAGGAACTTGGGGCAGCGCCTGTGGCTCAGTGAGTAGAGCGCTGGCCCCATATACCGAGGGTGATGAGTTCGAACCCAGCCCTGGCCACACTGCAACAAAAACATAGCCAGGCATTGTGGCAGGTGCCTGTAGTCCCAGCTACTCAGGAGGCTGAGGCAAGAGAATCGCCTAAGCCCAAGAGCTGGAGGTTGCTGTGAGCTGTGATGCCACAGCACTCTACCTAGGGTGACAGAGTGAGACTCTGTCTCAAAAAAATAAAGACAGAGAGAGAAGGAACTTGGACTGTCCAAGAAACAGCAAGGGCAGTGCATCTGGAACAGAGTGAGTGGAGAAGAGAGGAGGGATAGAGGATGGGGGAGGAGAAAAGGGCAGATTATGTGGTCTTTTGAAGGCTTTGAGGAGGAACTAGGATCCTTTTCTAATTCACAAGGGATGACACTGGAAGTTTTTGAGCAGGAGAATGTTATGATCTAATTTATATTTTTCTCTTTTCTTTTTTTTTTTTTTTGCTGACTTTAAAATGTTTATTCTTTAAAAAATTAGTTGCTTTTTATACAGCTATACAAAGTTCTTAATGTTTCTTTGGCAATGGAATATAATGGAATTTTACAACTATATAAAAAAGTTACCTTTGCCTAAGAAACAGTATTTACTGTGTGTACATAGTTGACTGACAAAACTCTCTACCATCCAGTACCCTAATTAATTGACGAAATAAGCTATCTCAAATTACAGGATTTCCCCAAAGAGAGAGAGAGAGACACGCACACGCGCACACAACCTCCTGTGGCTCAAAACACAGTATCACGGCCCTATCTGCAGGCAACTTGCAATCATTGCCAAATACAATTTAGTGATAAAAAAAATCCTTTCAGTGATGAAAAAATACTTATAAGTCCCA